>MU941079.1:0-12369 GCA_036418165.1 Cooperia oncophora
CAAGCATCCATGGAGGAGCAATTTGACGGGAGGAGGTCGTATTTGGCTAGCCGGAAGGGAGGTCTACGTGGAGAAATTAGTGGTCAACGTTTGTGCAGGATAAAGATCCAGGGAGTGTCTCCAGCTCATCAGAATCAGAAAGCTCTTTCATGGACCGGTTTGTCTCCGTGTGCTACCAGGAATGCGTGACCCAGTCTGTCGATCCTGGTCCCTCTGCCAAATAACTGACATTAATTACAGGTAGAAAACGTGTTCTATGGGAATGAAATAGAAACAGTCACTCTTATATGTAATAAAAACTACTCTCTCAGTTTGCAGCAGCATTCAACGCCAGGTGGATGAGCTCCAGCAGATTTCAGCAGATTTTGAAAAGAAAATTACGCAAATTCAGCATTCTCCAATATCTCCTCAACCTCTTCCGAGAAAGTATCTGTGAACCAAGCTATGGTCGGCGCAGTTTGTCGACGGGGGGGGGGGCATTTTGCTTTCCATAGATGTGTCGACCCATCTAGGCAGCCGTTTCTCGAGTTGACACGTTTTAGGATAGTGGCTAGACGATCTTACTTCAGCTTCAAGAGTTCACAGGTTTTACCAGAGTGAGATTTGTAAACCGGAACTAGGGAAGCAATGATAATACAAAATGCCCCCCCCTTCGACAAACAGCGCCGCTATGGTCTACTGACGGGTGACAACTTGCCCGGAAAAACTGGCCCCCTCGTCCGGAAAGAATCGCCAACGACGGTTTCTTTCGAATACAGAAGCTATTTAAAAGCCATTAAGCTCTTTGGAAAATGGGCGCTCACATCCCCTACAAATGACCCCAAATCTTTTATTACCCAATTTGTAGTCTCAGAAAGTTGGAAACTCGCGCTCCCAAGAAAACTTTCACGCATAAATTTGTGGCGAAGAAGTAATACGTCTTCAGTGACCACACTAGTACCTGTCTGATAGAAGCTCCCAGAAATCACGAGTTCCGTCTACAGCGTTTGCAAAATGTTACTTGTGAAGGAAGTTAGAACCTTCCGGAGAACCTTGTGATGGTACTAAAGGGTGGGATAGTGCGCTGCGACGCCAGAATGCGACGCAGCTGAAAAAGATCTGCACTCGTAATTACGTCGTTTTGAATAGCCAAAATTATTTTGGGGTGTTGGGCTTAGGATAGAAACATTATTGTAGGGTGGCAGCAACTGGTGACAACTGACTAACGAATTGATAAGTGGTATTAGAGATGAAGAGCAGGGCACTCCATTGGTTGGGGATTTTAGTCAAATCTGTACGACAACCACCCCCCTTTTTTTTGGGGAGGGGGGTGGTACGATCCCCCCTCTCTCTCCGGCCCTCTGTCCCTCCTCATCGAATCGAGCAGTCGAGCGGGGGGGGAGGTATTAACAGTCATGTGAAACAGGAAAAGCCGAGGAAAAAAAAGAAAAAGATAGGAAAAGAGATATCACGACCCCTTCTACAGATTTTCCCAAAAGTCCGGAAACTTCCCTTTTTTTTATCAATTTTGCTGTCGAGCGGGGGGTATATAGTACGCATGAAACAGGAAAATCACCAAAAGTCAACCACCACTCCTACAACGCCAAAACGTAAATACGACCCCCCCCCCCTTTACAACGTCCGTGAAGCGAGAAATCAACTATCAAAATAAATTTTTCCCAGCCCAAATACGACCCCCCCTCTCCTGGCGGCCAAATACGACCCCTCCCCCTATTGGGGATTCCCCAACAACGATGTGCCCTGAAAGAGACACCTATTCATAACATGCCGCATAACAGAAGCGCTAAAAGCGGCAGGTATCGTTTAGCTGACAGAGCTCTACTAGAAAAGGTCGTCAGGTCGAAGTGGCCATTTGTAATGAGATGTAGCTCACTAGACGTGGTTTTGGACGCTGATCTCGAATCTGCCTTTGAAATTTGCAGAACGATTCTCTGAACGGAGTTATGGAGCTTTTTCCACCGCGTTTACCACGCAACAGGTCGTGGGATCGGATCCCTGCTGAGCTTAACTTTTTTGCTTCTTGTGCAAACGTGGCAAAAAGTGGTTGTGGCGTCACTACTACATTAGCGCTCTCCTTGACTTGCCTGAAAAACAGTTTGTGTTCGCTTACTGGCGCGCTTAGTGCCTTATGATCTAGGAGATGTACAGGTGCCCTTGGCGCGGAGTGCAGGCGTTTTCGCGCTGAGCGAGTGCCATGTTCGAGTTTATCGGGGCGAACTCCGCCTAGGTAGAGGTTTCTAGCCAAATCTGGCATTTTGACCCGAATTCGGAAAGTGAAGCATCCATGGGTTAGTTCAATTGATGTTAACACCTATTCAGCTGCAGATACATTCTCCTGCACAAAGCCTCGTCTCCTCTCTTCTTACGCATTCATTTTATTACTGCTCCAGTTTTCCTGGTATCTAAAAGCAAATTCTGTCCAAAGACAAGCAATCGACAAGAGACTGGCCCTGGAACTATTGGTGACCATCATTCGATCAACTGCTACCGCACTTTTCAAAGTTAGGTCAAAACCTCACATCTGGCTAGAAACCTGTCCCCAGGGTAGTTTTGCTCCCTGAACACGAATATGGCACCCATTTGGCGTTTGAGTGTTTTCTAGACTTAAAAGAGACATTCCCCACAAAATGCAAAACAAGTTCCCTCCAGAAATCCGAACCCTTCATAGCATGCCCGCGAAGCAAGACCATTATCACTACACCATGCCGATGTTAGTCACAATGGTGATGCGAGATTAGCGTACAAAACCACGTCTAGTTAGCCATCTCATTATAAACGGCCACTTCGACCAGACGACCTTCCCAGTTAGATTTTCAGAAAGAACTCATAATTCCAGTGCGATATCGAAAGAACCAGAACATGTCCGACTGCTTCAGCCATCTACTCTTATAAGTAACCAGTAACTACTGACGCACACTACTGCTCACCCATGGAAGTGATCACTGACCGAGTTTCTGTAATGCCCCCCTACACTTCGATTAACTTTCGTGTTTTTGACTATAACCCATTTCTCCATATTCTCCCTCATCAATGATCGAGTGCTAATGTTCAGTGCACAGTGCTGGGAGAAATCGGCATTCGGAGATTTTTCAGACGAAATTTTCTGGAAGCGAGAAATGCCTCCCTGTCAAGAATATTAAGTCACATTCATTCCTGTAGAGGAAAGGGGAACAAGATTCTAGTGTTGAAGGCACGTTCCGCGATAAACTAAGGCTAGAACCTCATAAACGTGCATGATGATCAAGCAGGCAACAGTAGAGGATATGCTGCTTTTAAAAGTTGAAAAACAGCAAGCAGAACGCACGGCGCTCATGTTTTAGGCCCATTGGCGCCCGATAGGCCCATGCCGGCCTCCAGTGACCGTGTCGTTGTGAGACTGCCATTGCGCTCTCTCGCCCGTCGTTTTCTGGCCTCTCTCGTCTCTTATCAGTGTATCGCCGCCTTTTGCAATCCACACTTGATCTTGACCACCTTACGCTCGTCCGGTGATCATGATCAATTGAAATGAAGAGGGTCTTATTGCGAGCCCTTCTCGTGTTCCTTCTCTTCGATAAGTCAACAATCACGGGGCAGTTTTTGGAACTGTAACCTATGAAGTGTGGTCGCGGGAATTGCCATTGAGATATCCTATTTACTGATGGTAAGTCTATAGGGTTTTGCGTGTGATGCAAAGACGTGTGCGTAGCCAAGTTGTTTGCCATAACACGTTTGATAAAAAAGCACTTGAAAAGTAGGATTTCACAAAGCCTTTTCAATACAAATGTCGTGACCTTCGTGGGACCTGGAAGCGTCTACGGTATGGGCTCAAGAAGACCATGCTCCGCTTGCCATCTTACTGCAGTCATCAGTTTGAACGATGGAAGAAGCCCAAAGCGCGGGACCCTTTCTGCTTCTCTGGTTTCAGTTGTCGTCCTGTCGTCCTACTGAGCGATTACTCACTCTCATCGTCTCATACTGGCTCCATGGACAGGAGCGCTGTCAGATCGTATTCTACATCACCGGTTATTTGTTTATTTGTCCTGTTTGCTAACCATACCCTTTCCTCTTGTTCTCCTAATAGGTCATATTGTAGAACAGTTTACTAGTATTACGCTTCATCTATCGCAGTTTAGATTTATATGGACATCTGATCAGTAGTCTATTCTGTCATGTACCAACAAATACATATTAATTGTTCACTTCTTAACTGGTATCTTCCTCTGTCATTTAGTCATAGTTTGGGTATATCAGGCAAGATGGTATAGCCTCAAAATATTCGGCGGACCGGCCGGCATTTGCGCTTTTAGACCATTCTAATCAGCGCGACACATTACCACAAAGGGTCTGGGCCGTACTAATAATCGCTTTTCAGTGGTCGGGTTGGGAAACCGCAGATGCACATCCTAATCCTTCAACCCGACCACGAGAACTGCTGCCGTAGTGCTGAAGAAAGGAGCAATAGGAAATGAATGTTCGAAAAAGAAAAGAACTAACGTTTTTGACGTAATATCGGAGCCCTTGCAAGCCATTCAGCCTGAACGCAAGCCATATCGTTAGAGCGCGAGAACGGCGAGGTTTTTCTGCTCCCCAATCACACATAACAGCTCTTCCCTCTGTAAAACTAACACAACTTGATTACAGACTGTTTTCTTAGAGAACAGTCAAGCGTACCGCGCCAGAACTTCACACCTCCTTCGCAAGCGTCGAATGCAGTTTTGAAAATTTTGTTCTCTTTCGTCCAAACCATGTCTCCATTGCCGTGAACAAGAAATTTATGAAGACTAATATTAATGGATGTGACGAAATCCAACGCATTGCTGAACAATTTTCCTTCATTTGCACAGTGCTATGCAGGTTAGGAGTCTTTTATTAGAATCGGATTGGAATCGCTTTCACCTGATCATCAAAAAAGAACGATTCCCAGCGTATTTGGCCCGTTGAAACTGTGCTTGTGGGCCTCTGGTCTGTTTGTCATGAAACCAGCTTGGCTGACGCGCACTACTGCGCGCATGGTTGAATCTATGGTAATGGTACTGATCGCTGACAGGATTTCTGTACTGACCCCAAACACTTGGCCCAATTGTCATTTTTTGAGATACGACCCATTTCATTATATTTCTCCTGTTTAATGAACATTTTCTAATGTCTGGTGCTTATCACATTTCTAAAAACATTCACCATTCGTTGGAAATAGGAAAGCAGCGGTTGAAAGAGTTTCGATGGTAATAACATGGACATCATAGATCCTCACATCGCAGTACTTTCGTTAAGCAGCTTCCAGGGCTTTTGATTTTTGTCGAAACTCGAGAGTTCAGCGGTCGAATCAGTCCCAACCATATCGCTAAGAGATGAAATAACTTGACTCACAACACCCCTGCCCATTGTTTCTTGGGCACCGCGGCTGAACAGTAAGGATGCGAACAGGTACTGATGCTTATAAGCTCCCTTCTCACACTATATACAGCTTATATCCCTCCACCAATGCTCTGTAACCTCTTCTGAATGACTTGCTTGGAAGCAGTTCCCCAGTGTTGCTACAAGTTTTGTTGCCATGAATTCGGGCATCCTCTATCGTCCTGCCACCCACCAATGATGTTTCCATCCTGACCCCTATCTAACTTCTTAGAACCAACGTCCCATCGCTGCTGTGGCCCGCGCTGCAAAACTGGCGACACTCCCTCTATGAGACCCCTTATGATATCTTATCAGCTGCTATCACGGCCTGGCACCCACCAACAATTTTCCCATCCTGACCCCTATCTTACCTCTTGGAACCAACGTTCCATCGTTGCTATGGCCCGCGCTATGGAGTTGGTGGCCTTTTCCTGCTGAGACCCCTTGTGGTATCTTATCAAGTGTTATCACGGCCTGTCACCCACCAATAATGTTCCCATCCTGCCCCCTACATCACTTATCAGTTTGAGCGCTCCATCCCTCTTCTTGAAAGATGTTATGAATTTCGTGACACACACACACACACACACACACACACACACACACACACACACACACACACACACACACACACACACACACACACACACACACACACACACACACACACACACACACACACACACACACACACACACACACACACACACACACACACACACACACACACACACACACACACACACACACCAACAGACAAACTTAGCGGATTATATATAGTAGGATCCATAAAAAAACTCGTATAGTGCGTGGAGACGGCGATTCTATTGCAAAGTCCTGAGCTCCACGCCGCGCTCAGCCGAGCGAGTAGTGCAGCAGTTTAGCGACAGGACGTGATGATAGGAAAGTGTTAAGCTCACCTACAACGGTAAACAAGGAGTCGCTCAATAAGCCCCGTCAAAAATCTAATAAAGCGCTCCACAGCAACAGTGGGACGTTGCACGAGGTGTAAAGAGGCCATGCATCACCTCGCGGAAAATCGAGAGGGTTCGTACGACCTCCCTAAAAGGGGAGTCCGCCCTCCTTAGTGACTGTGCAGTGTGTAGGGATATCTGCTGTGTTCATCAGGATGTTGCTGTATATACGTTGTATAATTCGAGTTTGCGAAGCAAAGCTGATTATCCCAAAACATATACGGCAACCATAATCGAACAGAAGACACTGGAAATTAAAAAGTTTAGTTATCAAGAGGTAGTGTGATCCACTGAGTGTAACTTCTGAAAAACTAAACGGAACAACACGAAGGTTAGGTATTGAGTTACTGAGGCCGCGTCGCGTATTGAGATTGCCCATCGCCTAAGTGTTTTCAAAAGCGTCTGACTTCAGAAAAACTCTTTTTCGCACAAGCGGTAGACACGATTCAAGTGTGTATGACAGCTGTACACGAAATTACAGTTACAGGTTTCACTAAGTTGTATGACGGCTCCTTGTCAAAAGTATTAGCGCGAAATTTTCGGCCGAGCGCGAGTTTCTTTACATTTTTAATGAATTATAGTGTAGTTCATTGCGGACCGTTGGGCGTGTTCGTGCGGCTGCGTTTGGCACGTAGCCAAACTCGTTCTCCACGAGTTGTTCAAGCGAGCAATGACAATTTTTTTTTTTTTTTAAAAATTCTGTACATACCTTTTCGTGTTACTTGTTTCTACTGACTTTTTGTCGGCAGGTGGCCCGTTTCAACAAGAAGCGCAGAGAAACAGCTCAAAGAGGTGTGCACACTCATTACTGGCTGACCACGCCAGCCGTCAGCAGAGTAGATTGGACTTTAATTCGATATAGGAGCCACGAATAAGAACGGATATTCACATGCACTAGAAACTATAGATTTTCTCTTTCCAATGAGCAAAACAAATTAGCTGCGGCTCAGCTATAGCGAAAATTCGCCTTGCGGGTCTCCGACAAAAGTAATTTTTAGCAGTAGCATGAGAATCGTCCCCTGCAGAAATCATATTTCCATCTAGAAAGCTCGGTAGACCTCTTGTCCACATCCTCTCACACAGTGAGTAGGAATGCAACGCAGGCGCGCTGATTAGCACTTCCATGGAATGCGGTGTCATGTACTCGAATTCCTTCCCGAACGCATCACCCATCTTGCAGACTACGTCCCTGCTGTGTGCAGCACAGATCTCTGTCCAGATTCGATTCCCTCCTCCCGAGAGGCCGAATACGACCTCCGTCCCCTGTCGCGGATTTCGTGACGTGGGCTCGACCCTCTTGTAGAGGGGATGATGAACATCGATAAGACTCCTTTTTCTTTGCACCTTATTAAAGACTCTCCGCTCGAGCAACTCCTACGATCCCCATCTTGTAAAAGTAATGTGGTCGCCAATCTCTAAGATTATCCCGTCGCCAATCTCTAAGATTATCCCACATTCGTAACTCCAAAGTAAGCAAAGAAGGCGCTGCAGCCCAAAGTAGGTAATGAAGCTCTGCTGTCCGCGGCCCCCAGCAGTGGCGACTCTAGCAACCCCCCCCCCCCCAGTTGTCCGCCCCACCGACACTCAAAGGCTACTTTGACACGAGTCCAGTTTTTTAGAGTATTTCATCGTTTTTTTCACTCTTGGATGGTTCTAGTATCGGATGACACGAAGAATCGATCAGACAGGGCACACCACTAGTGGGGGAATTTTTGGCCGAGTCCTAGATACCTAAGTAACGACTCTCACTTCCATCCTGAGTTTCTCTAACTCCTGCTAGTTTATCCTGAACTTCCTGAGGAGTTTCCGACTTTTTACTCAGAATTTCCGAGGTGGGGAGGCGGATAGGGGGAGGAATGTAGCGCATGTGAAACAGTAAACACCGCGAAAAGGCGACGACCAAAAAAATTTTCTCCAACGCCGCAACTTCCTCTCAGAAGGCAGATGCGACCCTCCTCCCAATAATGAGCAAGTAGGTGCAAGTAGGTCCCCCGCAATAGCGCCCCGAAACACGAAAAACCAACTATTAAAAAATTTCCTCAGAACAAATACTACCACCTCTCTTAAGCGACCGAATACGCTACTTGTTGGGGTATCCCCGACGATGATGTGCCTGTCCGCGGGCCAGTAGCGGCAGCATACTGCAGGTCCGGAAAACTAGTACAAATAGGCTACCAAGTTCGTAATTAGCGTGTTTCCCGTGCGTTTTATGACTTCTTGCTTCTTTTTCTTAATTGGAGAGTTATTTGAAGAGTATATATTCGTGATTCAAGCCACTGTTAACAAAATACAGTCGCAGGGTGTGTCCTTGAGGCTGTTCCTCACCTGAGAAGCGAAGCAACTTGAACAATGTGCAGAGCGATCTATCAGTTGAAGCTCGCACTGTTGCCCGAGTATCTGCATAAATGAGCTGAAAACGGTGAGCAGATTGGTGTCGCGGATGCGACGGTTGCGGTGCGCACCTCGCGTCCAGGCCCATGTGTCGCTTGGATCGCACGGCGTGCGATTCACGTGCGCCGTGGCTAAGCCTCCGCGTTTATAGTCGGTAGTAAGTCTCGACGGCTGGCAGCCGGTAGCCGGTAGATTTTACCAGGTAACGCGGTGACAGCGTCGAAGGTGAGGCCTATTCCGAAAATGCAGGCAGCGCGAGCACCAGCTAGAGCCTGCCGATGTAATACTACATCGATCTACTCCAGCCCCTGACCAGAACATCGACGATCGCATGGAGCATTGAGGAGTACCCTGCCAAGATAGGCACATTACGTAACAACGGAACGAAGCCGTGCAGGCCTATTGCGTAGCTGGGAGGCAAAGCCTAGGGAGGGATCCTATTGCGTAAGCAGCTATGCGGACGAAGCGTAAGATCGGCGACTAGGGAGAGAACAACGATTGTAGGGTGGTGAGTATTTTGTGTTAGTAAGTATGTTCATTTACAATGTGTAGTTGTGTTCAATATGTTGGTATTGCCATCGTTTTATATATGTCAATGTGGTGTATTGCGTGGGTAATGCGAGTGCATTAGACCATGTGTAGGTAGGGTTGGGTACCCTGGTCCTTGTCGTCTAAGCTGTTGGGGCGGTTGAATAGGCGGTAAGACCCCATGGTCCCCGAGGGGTGGTCCGCTCCTCCTGTTAGGGGGCGCAGGAGTGTAGTGGGCCCGATGGGGCGTCCGACTGGTAAGTCGGCGCACCGGGAGTTTGAGTGCGTTGACCGCAGATGCCGATCGCACTTACGGGAGTGATGCACCCGTTTGCGACAATTGGGGAAAAATACGAATAGAACTCTTTAGAAATCATATGAGAAATTATGACTATTGTACGACCACCGCTGAAGAGCTGCCATCTTAAAGTTTGGCCTAAACTGCTACAAAAATTGTAACTAAGCGTCTGTAATACAGGATTGAACGAAATAATTCGTCATCACAGGAGGTAGACTATTTTCAACCAATAACAGCAATAAGCAGCAAGAAAATCATTATGTTGTATTACACTTGCATCTTTTCTTCAAACTTATCGGGAAGTAATCTATTCGGCGACGACTAAGGTCACTTCTGTATTACGTTATGCACCAGAGTCCCACGCGAAAAGTGTTGGAATGGTGGAACATCTAGATAGGCTTCTCCGTGCGAGCGCATCGTTATATATCAACTCATGATGTCACTGTTAGCGGCTAACGCATGTTATGTCCCCCCCCCTGTTACCCCAATTACGAGCTTGCAGCTTGCCTCTGTCTCCAGGTGTCGCTTCAGGTGTTTGCACAAGAAGAACCATGATTACATATTTCATAGTTCAATAACTAGACGACATCTGAGTATCGCTGCTTTTCCCACTTCCGAATGAGCCCTCTTGCTGCTCCTTACCCCCTCCGTCGCGTCATACTATATGACCTCCTTTGTGATCTCCGCAACGATGGCGTGCCCTGGTGCATGAGCAAGCGTTTAAGTCCTGAAGGACAAACACTTCCAGAGCTAGCCAGTTGATTCGTTCTAGGTCAGGAACTAGGGGAGGAGAGCTCACTGTTTTCACTCTGTCTTGGAAACACAGCATACTTCTAAATCAAAGAGCTTCACTCAGTGTGAAGATGGAAAATTCTGCTTGCATTCGCTATCGAAGGCAAAGTTACTTGACGACTGGGGAAAATTGTTGAAAATTGATGACTCACGGTCTAGGTCTGCATTTGGGCTCTATCCAACAATTGCCACCGTATGAAGCGTCACAGTGCATCCATAAGTCATACCTGTTAACGAGAAAATGCTGAATCCTGATGTATTCTGCGTCATATGGAAAGAGATCTGTGCGTCTGCGCTAATTATTTAGAAACGTCAACGACCGCAGTGTCGAGAACTTTCCCAAACACCAGTTTTTTGCTGTCTGTTGCCTGGCAGTTCATACTCGAGCTTCCCCGTTCATAGAGCTACCCATTCTCAGGAATATCGTCAACGAAAGTAAACAACTGTCAACCTCCAAAGAATGTAGATGGTATTCCTCACTGGATGAAAAGTATTACATAGTCAATTCTGACAGTAGTGAATTCTATTCTACTATATATAATCCGCTATGTGTGTCTGTGTGTGTGTGTGTGTGTGTGTGTGTGTCACGAAATTCATAACACCTGTCCCAGTGGCAGAGAAACGTTGATTCCAGGAAGTGATGGAGGGGGAACACCATTGGTGGGTGACAGGATGTGATATCAGTTGATAAGATTCGATAAGAGGCGACAGAAGGAGGGTCACTGAGCTCATAGTGTGGAACACAGCAACAGTGGGACGTTAGTTTCAAAGTATGATATAGGCTGTGGGACAGGAACATCATTGGTGGGTGACAGGGAATGATATTGGCTGATAAGATCTGATAAGAGGCGTCAGAAGGGGAGGGGTACCGAGTCCATAGCGCGGGTCACAGCACTGGGACGTTTGTTCCAAGGTATGATATAGGCTATGGCACAGGAATATCATTGGTGGGTGACAAGAACTGCTAGCAGCTGATAAGATTTGATAAGGGAGTTAGAATGGGGAAGGTCACCATATCCATAACGCGGGACACAGCATCAGCTAGGCGTTGATTTCAGCAAATGATATAGAAAGAGGTGGGACGGCGACGGCGGATGACGGGAAGGGATAACAGCTGATAGGGGCTGATAAGTAACGCTGCCTTTGTTGTTTAAAGTGCTGGAGCCTTTACACTACCAAATTATAGAGTTTTAGTGATGGCGACATTGTTGACGGGTCACAGGCAGTCCTATCAATTGATAAGACAGGGTAAGGGTATGGTTCTCACGGCATCTATGACCACTACACTGCTAAGTATTGAAGGCTCAGTAGGCTAACTTTTCCATTGGCCATCACTTTCCTGATAACAATAGAAAATGAACTCATCCCACTATCCTACTATATATAGTGTGGATGTCGACGAGCGAGGGGGGGGGGGTGGGAGCGGGGTATGTTAAGAGGGGTATGTAGTACCTGAAACAGGAAAGTCAGGAAAATTTTGAGAATTTTTCTTTCGAACTTTCAATTACTGATGAGAACGAATAATAAGGGAGTATAGTACCCACAATTATTTATACTTCAGCAAGCGCTGTATTGATCGACTGCACTTTGTATCTATATCTATAGGTCTATGTATTGTATGGGCGTTATGGCGCGGACCGCAAGTATAAGCGTTTGCTAAGGAGTGCAGGATCCGCAGGTTGCTCTATCTGTTATGATTCGACCAATACAGCGCCGTATGAGCAACCCAGTGATTGAAAGAGTTCCGTTTCCCATTATGGAGCGCGCCTGGCGAAGCCAGGCCAGCTCGGCGAAGCCGAGCTAATGAGAAGGAGGAGAGCTCGGCGTCAGCCGGGCGATCCGACTCGTGAGTTATAATGTACAATGAAAAGCATTGAAGGGTTAACCTTCCTCGTGGAACTGTTCTGCAACCTTTCTCGAACTTCGATGCTTTTCATTCTGTACACTATGACTCGTGGTTCCATATTTTAGATATACGCATACTACAACTGCTTTAAGTTCCAGATAATTGAT
>MU941094.1:0-10780 GCA_036418165.1 Cooperia oncophora
ATTCATGCAGAATCCTTTGGTCGCAAACCACTCGAAAACGCGTAAAATAAGTTCCTTGACAATGTATAATATACCAGTCGGATCGCCCGGCTTCGCCGGGCCATGCGGATTTGCCGCGTGCTAAGTTAAGGATCGTTGACCAACCACACTGTTCAAAGGAATCTTCTGCATCAGCCAAGAACTGAAAAGCAGCGCTTGTTCCGTCAAGGCGCAGAAGCAGCAGCAGCCCCCCCCCCGCATCACAGAAGGAGGAAAGCCGGCCTTAGCCAGCGATCCGACTGGTACGTTCATAACCTACACGGAAATAGTGCAGCCTGTTTGGACAGCCACTGAAGCAGCCTATAATTTATGCAATCTGTCTTCCTAAAGCGTCTTGCTTTGGAATGCACTACCGCATTCAGCAGTGGAACCCTTTAAATGGCCCTCACTGAAGTTGCTGATGGAAGATAATTGTGGTAAGAGTGATAAAGTCAGTTGCTGCTGTTCATAACATCTCTGTAAACAAACCACATGCATTTGGAATAGAGCTGGCTTAGCGGTCGTACACGATGTCGTTACTAATAAGCAGTGAGGAATGAGTTCTGTTGGAATCACTGAGATCGTTATACTTGAGTCATATCGATCGCATTGTTGTTGTGAGCGGTGAAGCGGATTTTCCCATGCTACCTTGTCAATTTTAGCTCCTATCACTTCCGTACCCGCCAATAACACTCCCGTCCCGTATCACTATCATATCACCCTGTATCGCCTCTCGGATCAGAGGTCCCACTGTTGCTGTAACCTGCGTTACGAATCTGATGACCCTCCCCTTCCGAGGCCGCTTACCGTATCTTATCAACTGTTATCACTTTCTGTCGCCCGCCAATAATGTTCCCGTCCCACACCCTATATCACCTCACGGATCTGAGTTCCCACTGTTGCTGTAACCTGCGCCACGAATTTGATGACCCTCCTCTTCCGAGGCCCCTTATCGGATCTTATCAACTGTTATCAGCTTCTGCCAGCCCCACCCTACGGCATATCAGTACTTGAAATCATGGTCCCGCCGTTGCTGCAACTTGCCACGAATTCGGTCACCCTCCCCCTTTAAGGCCCCTTATCGAATCTTATCAAGTGTTATCACCTCCTGTCACCCATCAAAAGTGTTCCCGTCCTGCCATGTATATCACTTCTTGAAATCACGGTCCCGCAGCTGCTGCAACTTGCGCTAGATGTTGGTCACCCCTCCCCCTCCCCCTTCTAAGGCCCCTTATCGAATCTTATCAAAGTGTCATCACCTGCGTCTGTCCCATCAAAAGTTTCCGTCCTGCCATGTATATCACTTCTTGAAATCACGGTCCTGCAGCTGCTGCAAATTGCGCTACGATTTCGGTCACCCTCCCCTTCTAAGGCCCCTTATCGAATCTTATCAAGTGTTATCACCTCCTGACACCCACCAAAGTGTTCCCGTCCTGCCATGTATATCATTGGAACTGTCATCCGTATTTTCCTGCGACGCTCCGCATTATGAATTTTCGTGACACATCACACAACACACCACACCAAGCACACCAATCTGCATTCAGGACACGACACACACACCACACACAACACACACACAAGCACAAGACACACAGAACACATAGCGGATTATATATAGTACGGATAATTTTTTTTTGGTTTCAAAATTCAGACGGCGTATCGAATTCTTGATGCTCGAAAAGAGGTTTCATCTTCATACCCATGAGGTGGTTGCTTGTGTGGTTGCCATCGAGTAGCTGGGAATTATTATGAAAATATTTTCGGCACTTGATACCAATTCACTACCCCGAGCGTTCTCCGACATCAAGGACAGTTTTTTTTGACAGCGATTTTTTTTTCTCTCGTGCGAGTGCATATTTTGACCAAAATTTTGTTCCCCACCGGCTAGTCCATGATCTCCTGCACAGTAAGAATATCACATCCAGTTGATCCGAATCCGCTTATCATATTACGCTAAATCACCAAATTTTTTGTATACTTGCTCCCACGCCAAAATTCCCTAGATCACCTATCCTGCCGAAAGTGTTCCCAGGTGTAGTTTGACCTCCTGAACACGAATCTTCTACCTGCATAGGGTGTTAAGAAAGGTCGAGAAGCCGTAAAGGGGTGCGTACACGTGATATCGGCCCGCCCCTGCTCGTCTGCACCCTTCCCTCGAGATAACGATCCCTTCTTATACTAAGGCTGAGCGGTTAGTAAAGGGAAGGATTTCTATCAGAGGCACCAGGAAGGGTGCACCTTTTCTCCAGCTGTATCTGCCCTAGCACATCGCTCGGCACGAAACCGACTGGAGTCCATGCTATACACGCCGGAGTTTAAATAAGTATGTAGTGCCATTGCTTGTGCGCCAGGTGGCTTCGGACAGCGGATGTGATAGCCCTATTCAGGAAGTTGAACTCCTCTGGAGACCAACTCCAGAGAAACCGAAGTTCTGACGTGCACTATGAAAACGGGGGCAGGGATGGATGTGTGGGGCCGAGTCCTCTTTTGATAATGTACTAGTTTTTCCGAAGATTTCTGGTGCTAAACTGCTTCGGAAGGGAGGAGAGGCGGGAAAGCGTTCCTGTAAAATTCTGTGAACATACCGGGCACTGAAAAAAACGGCATAGTTGGAACCTACGGTTAGCTGGAAGGTGCACGATCAGCTAGAATTGCGTTCAGTTGTTCAGCAGACGTTGATGCACTTTTAGCTTATCTGTTCCAAGGCTCCCAGGTTCGAAGCGGTAGCATTTAGAAACTCAAGAAGTTGCTCAAACTCGCACTCGAGCCCTTCTGGGTCATTTCGTACCCTTAACTGTTTTGTGTCCCACAAAATGAGAATTGTATAATTTCAACTCATATCATTCGTATTGATGTGGGTATCTCATTGGATTTTGAAAAAAGATTCCCTCCTAGAGAGTTCACCATATATTATCTAGAAGACCACGGTTGGTAAGCATGCTCAAAAATCTCCTGAACTTATAGGCTCGAATACTCCTGGTGAGCCCAATGCAACCGCACAGGACTCACTTTTTTCATCGACATTAGAAAGCTCTTACAAAATTTCAGTGGAAGGCAATGAAAGAGATGACGCCTGCAAACTTGTGGAGGTTTGTGACTAAGAGAACGAGTGGCTAAATGAGGGCACAAATAATGCCGCAGCGTGGCGTGCTGTTGTTGATCGTTTTTTGTTGTTGGACTTTGTTATGTTGAATCACTTTTACACAAGAACGAGTTTGCCTTACGCGGGAATCTCTAGATTTTCGTTCTATTCTCTACTCTATCCATCCTTCACGTTTCCATGATCTTCTGAATTGTGTTCCTGTGATTCTGAGCTATTTGCTGGATACACTGTTTGTAAACTCGCATTTTATAGCTTTACTGAGGTTTGGCCTTAAACAGCAGTATTTCTGTAAATACATAAATCTTCTTACTATTTCACGAAAAAGGTCATCAGATAGTGCTCGAAGGCTCCATGGTATCCGCGGCCGGAATTTCATTTCTTTCAGTGGAAAAAGTTGTCAGGTCGAGGAAGTAAGTCCGCATTCGACCACAACAACAAAATTTCTTGTGAAATAACATGTTGAGCTAAATTAAAAGGTTGAGTAAGGTGTTTCAAGAATGATCTAGTTATGCGGGTTCGGATGGAAATATTAGCTTGTCGGGAAGTTCTCAGCGTTTTGAGTGTTTCACTTTAAAGACAGCTCCCGCGATAAAAGTCTCATGGATAGCTGCTTTCCAATTATGAAACAGTAGCTGATAAGTAATCTCCCAAAGAAGAAAACAGGCAAGAAGCGTCCTCCAGAACAACATAAACAAAATCGCTCCCTCACAGTCACACCTCCCTAGCGCACGTTTTGTGCGTCGAGGTTTTGCATCACGAAAATTGCGTCACTCGTGCTTTTTACGCGTTTCACCTCGCGAAATGAGTTGAATGTATATACCTCCAATGAGTAAACTGTAATAAAGGGGAGCAGAATTATCCATGGGCATTAGCAACGAATGGGTTGAATTGAACTATATACCTCCAATGAGTAAACTGTAATGAAGGAGAGCAGAATTATCCAGGGGCATTAGCAATGCCCGCCGCCCCAACTAAGAACAACTGAGTGGCCTCCGTCGGAGGACATCTAGCAAGTAAGGCGGTCCAACTGAGCAGGCGTTAGAACTAGAACTTACAGCGGCTGTAGCTCGCTTCTCGCTCGCTGTGCAGACGAATAGAGTGGGACAGTCTCTAGCTTGGGGGCTGTACTACTTGCACAAGGAAGGACGACCATGTACTCGAGCGCGGGGGCTGTCTTTAGACGATTATAACTTTCTTAATACTCATCGGATTTAATCGAAATAAGCACCGTTCGAATCAGCACGATTTTGCCTGTGTGATACCAGTCGACAAATCCCACCAAAGAAAAACTGGGTGGTCGCGAGAATGCCACGAGACTTGGTCTTTTCTTTGCCTGGTTCTGATTGATGCACGTATTTTCCAGCAAGGCAGGTTCTGAATGTTTGAAATGTGGTAGTCGTTGCTGAAAGTCGGAGAAATGGCGGTGACAGGTTAGAAAAAAAAAACTTTTCCCGCCCATTGTATTTTATAGCATAGTGATTTTGTGAAACGTGTGCGTTGTCATGCAAAAAATCGGACCCTTTCTGTTGACAAGTGCTGGCTGCAGCTGACGCAATTTTCGGTACATTTCGTCGACTTCTTCACAGTAGGACTCTGATGATGGTTTGGCCTGGTCACAAAAGTTGTAGTGGATCACACCAGCCGATGACCCACGACACACTGTGACCATAATCTTATCGTGGTTCGTGAGGATTCGGCTTTGAAAATTGCCTCGGTGGTTCGTCGGCATCCAACTACTGTCCGGAACGTCTCCTGTTATCATACATGATCCACTTTTCATCACAGGCGACGATTCGGTCCAAAAACGGGTCGTTTCTGTTGCGCAAAAGCAGTGGTGAAGAAACTTCGAGACGTGCCAATTTCTGCGGATCATGCAATTGTGGGGGCACTAAAATTGGCGAGTTTTTCCAGCCTTTCCACAATGCGTTTCAGACGCAATCCGCAACAGTGATTTGCCAACGCCGCCAGGCTTTTAATACAATCTCTCAACTGTTTGGGTGGGTCAAGCCTCCCAAAGAGCCTTCAAAATTCTTCGTCACGCTATAAGGCTTTAGGTGACTTTGTCGAGCATTTCGGGCAAGGTTGTTTCTCCTAACACTCATTGGGTACCCCACACCAAGTTAGCTTGTCGAGATGTCCTCTCAACTGCGGAGTGACCCATTCTGTACTTTGAAGAAAGAATTTCGTGGCAATAGTTGCTCTTTTGACATGCTTCAAAAAGTCTTGGGAAAAGGGGGTTTATCAAGAAATGGTGGACCGCTATCATATCACCAGATAGCGCGAGAAGTTCTCTACAGGATGTGCTACTGAGACGCAAGGAGAATGAGTTTTTGCAAATCACGACTGATGAATCGCACCCGTCGAAAGGAAGGCAGAACCAGATCTCATGCATCGATGATGGAGATTCTCGGAATCACTGGGTGAGGCATATAAATGAAATGTCATAGAAAATAGTAACACAACCCGCTGAGAACTTTCCGGACAACCCAATAACATGGTAGCAAATGGTTTAGTGATGGAAATGGTGGGGAACACCCTACGTAGAAGGGACACCCACGCCCAACTCAGGTTGTCGCGCATAAGGCGAGAAAGGGCGTGGCGATACAAGTTTTCACTTGTTGGTTCCACTTCTCTCTCTCTCTCTCTCTCCTATCACTTCATTTTCACAAGTCAGAAAGGGGAGGGAGACGGTAAAGAGGATCGTAATTCGCCGCACCGCCACGCGCGGCGATGAGCGCGGCGTTTTCATAACTCGTTTTAACCTGTCGAATGAAGCACCGGACTTCATGTAGACCCCGTCATCGTAGACACTCATTACTGTTTTCGGTCCTTAATTGCATGTTATCGCCATCTACTGCTGCAACATGTCCTTCTGGCCGACGGAACGTCGCACGTGAGCCGCAGCAGCGAGCAGCAAATTGAGATCCTCTTGTCACATACCCGAAAGGGGAGTGTTGGTGGTGCAACCAACCGCATCATCAGGTAGCAGCGAAAACGGAAATTGGGCGTTGCTCTGGCCAAGCTGTGGTGGATGGCGCGTGGCCCGAACCTGCGTCAGAAGCGGATTGTGCTTTTCAGCACTTATTGATGGGCTGCGGGAGTAGTAACCCTTCACGCCAAGAATCTTTTTGCTTGCTAGCAGGACTACCATAACCAGAGAACTTCAAGTGACAGGCTCGCGCGTACCTTTCAATTTTTGAGATAATGTAGGTTGTTGGCAGAGACCTGCTATTTCCTCAATTTGTAATAATCTCCCTCGACGAACACGCTTGCCTGTGAGCTGAAGTTGACCACCCAGAGTCGTACTCCTTTGATATTTTGAAATTTTTTTTCTCAGCCATGGAGTGGTCTATGGACCGTATCAAATGAGGGAGCAGTATCAAGGCTTTATTGGCATGCGAAAGAAGACTTCACCTTCCACTTTGTCTGTCTTCTGGAGAACGATACTTGCGTCGTCTGGGGCCGCACGTTGCCGTGACCGGTTTGCCCTTAATGCCATATCAGCAGATTTAACGCAGGCGTCCAGTTCCCTTTGGATTCGTTTTGGTCAGTGGAAATAATTTGGGCTAGCTGTTGTCTTTTCTTTAACGCACTGAATGAGAATTAACTGCTTCCGGCTTCTCCGCAATGCCGCAGTCTCACGCGGTGGCCGGATGGTTCTCAGCCTCCAGTCTCACGGGTCCACTCCGAATGTGCAAGAACCATCTGCAGCCCTGACTTTACATTATTTACGCTCCAGTCGAAGACTTCACACAGCGACTGGTGATTTTGGGTGCTGTTACACCGCTGTACATGATCGAAGTACGTGCACGAGGGCGACTACGATTTCTGGTATTTGAACTTGTGCACACGTCTGTTTGAAACCACCCTTGAATGCCGACACAGATCGAAGGACACGGCTGCCAAAGCATGGGAATGTAGAAAAACGTGGGGCGAGAAAGGGGATGGGCGTTTTCGAGGGAAGTGGACTCTATCATGGGTGAACGACGGTGTGAAAGCTGGAAGATCAATGTGACCATGAAATGCCACACCGAACAGAGTGCAGAGATAAACAGAAGAGGGCGACCTTTTAGGCTGCGTTTATACTTTGCGGCAGCGTAGCGTAGCGTAGCGTAGCGTAGCGCAGCGTAGCGTAGCGCTTCCAGCGTACGCCAGCGGCAATGCCGAAGAGAGGATGCATATCGATCTAGCTTCACCAGCGTCACCAGCGGCACGCTGGCGTACGCTAGCGGCACGCTAGCGTACGCCAGCGTTTCTCCAGCGTTTCACCAGCGTTTTGCTAGCGTTTGCAGCGGCAGGGGAGTAGAGACTATGGGAGAGCTGGAGGGGACAAAACACATCGATTGCCCGTATCTCACTCGCCCTTAGTCTCTACAATGCACATCGCTTCTGCGTCTTCGACGGGCACATAGTCTCTACAATGCACATCGCTTCTGCGTCTTCGACGGGCACATAGTCTCTACAATGCACATCGCTTCTGCGTCTTCGACGGGCACATATTCTCTACAATGCACATCGCTTCTGCGTCTCCGACGGGCACATAGTCTCTACTCCCTGCCGCTGCAAGCGCTAGCAAAACGCTGGTGAAACGCTGGAGAAACGCTAGCGTACGCTAGCGTGCCGCTAGCGTACGCCAGCGTGCCGCTGGTGACGCTGGTGAAGCTAGATCGATATGCATCCTCTCTTCGGCATTGCCGCTGGCGTACGCTGGAAAGCCGCTACGCGTTACGCTGCGTTGACGCTATGGGCGGGCTCTACAACGCTGCGCGACAAAGTATAAAACGCAGCCTTAGGCTGCATCCTCCGCAGCAGCAAACACCACATCGACCAGCGACCATCAGTGTCAGCGACTGGGAAACTATAGATATCGCTCTAGCGAACAACGGCGTCTATCAGCGTCTATCAGCGTCTACCAGCGTCCACCAGCAGCAAGCAGGAGTAAAGAGTATGGGAAAGTAGGAGGGTAGCATGCTGATAGAGTAATGGAGAATGCGGAGGGATGCTGGATGCCAGGCGTCATGAAATTGTTGAGTTGGGGCTGTTGCCAGCGCCGCTCTGTCTACTACACAATGCCCATACTGCTGATCGCTGACGGACGCCGATTGACGCCGGTAGACGCTAGATTGATGTCCATACTTTTCTAGCCACTCGAGACGTTGACGGTTGTTGGCGGACACTGGTGGCTTGCAGTGGCCAGCCGATGTATAAGTAAGTGTTTTATCCTCCCAGACGTATCCGGTACTAATTTACCGTTGCCGGGAGGGTAGAAGGCTTGGTTGCCCTAGGCGGGAGTCGACCCGGGATTTGAACCCGGCATCGCGCGAGTGGTATGCGCGCCACCTGTCACTACATCACCGCCCATTCGTGTCTGTACGTTCCGGTAATACACAGATGGTTGCCACGCGGCTATCCCTGGGTCACGGAATGTTACGAAGCCCTGCTGATCGTCTCTCGGCGCGGACCTTTTCTGCAAAACCTTAAAATGCTATGCACTTTGACGCAGCTTTTAGAATGTTACAAAAACCTAGCAGTCATTTAGTGAGAAGGCCGCAGTTTAAGATTTCTGAACATTTGCGGAGGTTCTGCCTGCTCTGTTTTTCGTACAGTCGAGCGATTCGCGGTCGTCGAGTTTCTCGAGCTGACGGCAAAAACGCCTCGTCATTGACGCCTTTAGGAATAGCCCGATCGGCGGGCACTAATTTTGTCATTTGCAACGGATGAAGGCTGTCAAATGAGGGATGAGATAATGGATGATGCAAATGATATATGGAGAGGGACAAGAGGCTGTTTTTAGTGACCCGATTCGTACGAAGGCGGTTTTCATCCTTTAGCAATTTCGAGCGAAGCAGTCGAAGCTAGCTGCTTGTCCGTTGAATATGGGGGACTGAATAATGATATGTAGCCTGAATAATGTAGCCTCACTGAAACGATTCAGTCAGTCATCTATTGAGCTCTATCCTTTGAAGTCATTTAGACAGGCGGGATTTGTGAATTCCATGTGAGTGAATTCTATGGAAGTGAAGACATAAACGTTTGACTCAAAAGTGTTGGAACTTCCGCAACCATCGATTTTTGTGGTGTTTTTTCAGCGAAATAAAAAAGTCTCGCAGGGGTCATAAATTAGGATAGGAAGAAATCTGTGACTGCGGGTTTCAACAGAACTTTCGCAATCATTGTAGTGCCAACGGAAAGATGTAGGTAAGTGTTAGATAGGAGAACGAAAGGTCTACCCAGACGTTTGCAGTGCCGTAGTATGCCTGCGAATTCTTCTTCTTCTCCCTAGCGTTAGTCCCGCGCCGTCGCAGGGTCCGCTGTTCTTATTAGACGTCGCCACTTGTTCCGATCCACTGCATCTTCTGCTGTGGCTTTCACTTCAGTGAGGTCCCTCTTGATGACGTCCCTCCATCTTTTCTTTGGGGCTCCTCGTGGTCGCTTGCCCTCTACCTCGATTCCAATGCCTTCCTTATTGGGTGGTCTTCAGGCCTCCTCAGTACGTGCCCATACCATCGCAGTCGCTGCTCTCGTGCCTTCAGCTGGATCGGAGCCGTCTGTGTGACCGCCCTGACGTCCTCGTTTCTGACTCTGTCGAGTCGTGTCCAGCCGCAGGCCCATCTCAGCATCCTCATTTCAGCTGAGTGGAGCTGCCTTTCATGGTTCTTGCAGATAGGCCAGCACTCACTGCCGTAGAGCATTGTAGGCCTTACCACCGCCCGGTACACCTTGCCCTTGAGCGTTCTCGAGCACCGCGGTCGCACAGGATGCCAGTGGACTCCCTCCATTTCATCCAGGCTGCGTTGATTCGGGCCTTCACCGCCTGGTCCACGCTGCCATCAGCTGCTAGGTTGCTCCCCAGGTACTGGAAGTCCTCGACCCTTTCGATGCTCTCGCCATGGCGGTCTACGATGGGTTCGGTACACTCTTCGGAGCTTAGGAACTTGGTCTTCTTCACGTTCAGCCGGAGTCCATTCTCAGCGAGCACATCCTGCCACCGCTGCACCTTGTCCTGGAGTTCCTCCCTGCTGTCCGCTATGTCGTCAGCGTAGAGGATGGTTTTCAGTGGTCCCTCCATGAGTTCTTTTGCCATGACATCTAGAGTCAGGAGGAAGAGGAACGGGCTGAGGGCTGATCCTTGGTGTACCCCAACCGTAATGTTTACCTCTTTGTCAAGCCGTGAGGGGTGCGTACAGCTGCTTTAGCCCCATCGTACATGTCCTTCACTATGGAGATGAGGTGTTCCGGAACGTTACGTTCTCTAAGCGCTCTCCAGAGTACAGGCCGAGGCAGGCGGTCGAATGCCTTCTCAAGGTCCAGGAAGGCTAGGTAGCAGGGTCGCCGCTTCTCTCGGTACTTCTCCATCAGCTGTCTGGCGATGAAGATGGCATCGGTGGTGGACCTCTCGGGCATGAAGCCGAACTGTTCCTGCGAGATAGGGACAAGTTCCCTCAGCCTAGTGTTGACCAGGCGCTCGTACAGCTTCATGGTATGGGGAGTCAACTTGATGCCGCGGTAGTTGGAGCACTCCGTCGCGTCCCCTTTCTGTTTGAAGATGGGGACGATTGTGCTGCTCCTCCACGCATCTGGCATCCTTCCTTACGTTGTTTAGGAAGTGTGTGAGCCAACTCACCCCATGCTCTCCAAGAACCTTCCATGCCTCTA
>MU941096.1:0-11763 GCA_036418165.1 Cooperia oncophora
ATCCAAACTTTCGATTCGTAGTGAGCTTGTCAGCCATCAGGAATCCGAGACCGCTTTTTCTAACACTGGGAGACATGAAATTTGAAACCAGACTTTCCGAAGCTTTCAGGATATAACTGGCACCACTGGAGTGAACTGAGGTGGGTTTTTCGATGAGTACAAGAGCTTCTCCTATCGCCCCATTGTAAAACCGAATTTTACTCGTTTCTCACTACCTCCATTGATACTGTAATAGTTCCGACGGAAAAGATGAAGAAATACATATGATATGAGCGAAACAAATAGTAATCTTTGCATTCTGTTAAGGTCGTAGGAGCAGCCAGACCAAAAACCGTAAATCACCCATGCATCACAACGAAATCCTAAGGGGAGAAAACTGGGGTTCCTTTGCACTCATCACAAATCTGTTCAGTTCGTTGCATATATCCCTTGGCACGGCTTACTCTTCGAAATCCAATCCGCAGTGTCAGCAAATGTTCGCTTTCGCGACTCCACTGCAAAAGACGGCCGTACCCGCAGTCTTCAAAATTTGAGGGCACACACTTGACGAAGTTGTCTCGCACACTTCTTGGGACGAAATCAGCAGTTTATATATGGTACAGTTGTTTATGTTGCTTCGGACCATCCTCAACTGAACCTCGTCTCCGAGCTTCTCCTCCAGTGCGAAATGGAAAGGATTGTGCTTTTGTTAGAAGCTGATTATTCGCCATGGTTCAATCGCGAAATTTTTCTTTGAGCCCCATCCTTCGCAAGTCAGGCCAGATTTCGATCGAAATTTCAATCCGAAGGTGCATTTGGCGAAAACAAAGTACCCAAATGTATTTTGACACTATAAATACGAATGCGCCAACGAGAAGGTCTGGGCCCGTGGCTCAAGAGCCGTAGATGGCGGTCAGTTGAGGCGTCTATACTGTGGATGTGATATTCGTGTTTTTACAGAATCAGGCTGCTTCTGGGAAAAAAACTTTGGCAAATTTGATGATTTGAAGTGGCAACGAACAGAACAGATTTGGCGCCTGTGGCGCAGGCGTTAGGCGTTCCCACACCAAACGGATATGCTACTCGTGTTCTGGGTCAAATTTTCGGTATGAAAATCACAGCCAAATCTTTCAGAAACAATTCCCCCAAACAACTTGAAATGTCTCCTAGTTCGCGATCGGCTCTAACTAGTTCCATTGGGAACCCACCGAATCAATATCATGGGAATGCTGAGTTCGGAGTAAGTGTGCCTATCCTGGTACGCAAAAAGGTTAGAGGCACTTTGGATCACTCGGAAAGATCCAAAAATGAATCGGAAGGAGGAGCATGTAGCCACCACTCAAGAGCTTGCTGCTGCACTTTTTTGCGTGATTATAATTCACATCTCTCTCTAGTTCGTTGGATAAAGGTGGGATAGAGTTTAATTTGCCATTTTATTCATGGTTTTGGTAGATGCATTTGCATTTTATTTCAATCTGGGCTTCATTTGTGGAGGTTTTGGAAGATGGATGATTATGCAAATCACGTTTCTTGTCTTCTCCCTTTTTTCCCATTCCCTTGATTACAGGCCCTCTGGACCAGGGCGAGACCTGAAGAAGCTCGGTAAGTAAAAAGAATAAGCAATCTCGGAAAGGCGTTTGAGCAAACCAATATTTGATCGTGAAAATATTACCTGCCACTGCTACAATTAAACACGTTCTAGCAAAAAGGGGCATTTTACGGAAAACCAGACTGGTTAAAGAATGGGGGAACGTTGATTTATTTCCTAGAGTATCAGCTCATTCAATTCATTAACTGAGCTTCTGTGCATTCGTGCTATAGCCGCAAACATGTGGTTCTCAAAGTACGATGGGTACGCGCAGCGAAATAGTTGGTATCGAACCGATTAAGCGCAAATGAATTAGCCTTCCAAACTTAGCACAACCCTAAACAAAACGACCTCAACAACCTCACAATAATATAAAATTATAAAATTTAGGCTTCGTGAGCAACGAAAAATGTGGATTCTATCACAGGAACAGCTCGCATGGCTTACGAATGACTACATAATGAAAAAACTCTACTGGAAGCAGGCAGTAATTGCGAAGTGAACGGATCTGCTGAGCCCATGTACCTATCAAAAAGCATTCGCGTAAAGACAAACTGTGCGGTCCTATCCGTGGATCCTGCTCTTTGCCATGTGCAAGGTGGATGGGTCCGCAGCTGCGTTACCGCGATTAATTTTTCTCCGCTTAAGCTTGAACGGAAAACGGGGCCAGAATGGGAAAGTGATTACCGGGTGACGCACTGTCAGCCTTACAATTAACCATGGCCCAACGCGGTTCTTAGACGCGGCCTCTCGCTTCTGCTCGCTCTCTACCGCTCAGTGCATGTTCGTTGTGGCTAGTATTGATGCAAGTGAATCTTGAAGACTGCTTTCAGCGTTACACGTGCGCAACTGCCAACGTTGTTCTCGCACACGGCAAGAACAGGCGACGCAAGTGAGTGTACAGTTTGTCCTTAACGACCGGGTACAGCTCAGAGCATTCGGGAAGTGACATCGCGCACAAAATAGGAGAGTATATCGCCCGTGGCATGTGTTGGCTAATCTAAAAAAGCTTACCGCCCTTATGCCTCTAGAGCACACGCTCACCGGAAATCCCTCCAATCGGTAGGTTAACCCCCGAGCATAAATATATGAACCCTTTCCACTTTGCTTGAAAGCTACATATAGTCTATTTCGCTGCGTACGAAGGGACGTGTCAGGTGGGATGAGTTTGGCGCGGTGCCAAACCCGTTCCCACCAGTTGTTGAAGCGAGCAAATGACAAGGCTGTATCATATCGTTCGTATCACTCGTTTTCTACCAACTTTTGCAGCATACCCGCTTCAGCAACTCACAGAGAACAGGTTTCTCTGCTAATGGCTGAAGCGAGTTGCTCCTACCGTGTGACAGCCCCCCCCCCCCTCGTAAACACCGAATACACTGCGAAGCATAATCATAGTTCCACCCATGAATCTCACAAAATCCTGTCTTACACGAAGTTTTCCAAAATGCCCCATACAAAAAATGTGGTAATTACCAATACCAATTCGCATGCCAACAACAAACACTAACTTGAAAAAACAATTTTTTTTTCGTCAATTTTTTCAAAAATGGTCGTTCTGACAACGCAGCAAAAGTATAGTTCCACCGAACAAATCGAATATTCCAACAACAAGTGTACAATAAAATGAATAAATTTTGATCCAGTAATCTATTGGAACTCTATTTCTCCAATTAAGTTGGAAAATACGGTTGCCCATGTTTGATTAGATTTCCAGTAGGCTTTCGGCCAACTGCTCCAGCTCCTCAAATCCTCGACTGGGTTTAAGTCGGGGCTACTCACTGGTTAGGCAAAAGAGCGGTTTGGTGACGAACTGAATCACGCTCGAGTGCTTCGACTGTCATGAACTGGTGCATTATCTTGCATGAAAACGGGACTTTCTTGCTGATTTCTACGCCAGAAAGCAAGGAGACGTCGTCGCATGACTTTTAGATGACGGAAGAAATCATTTCTTTTTTCATACGGAGCGCAGTTTCAGACGTTCCATTCATGCGATGGCAGCCCAGACCATGAGACCACATCCACTGAAGTTCCGCCCGGAAAAATGAAACTTGTCTTTCCTCAGGTCGTGCCAGCGGAATCGGTTTTCGTCGGAGCCGTCGCAGTTGAATTTTTTCTCATCAGAAAACACGACCGCGAGAAAAAAACTTAAAAAAGCAACACAGACAGTAGGGCACCGCAGCCAAAAGCTATCCTCACTCCAATCGGTTCGGCAACATCTTCGAGCGAAGCCAATTAGGTTTTCGCGATGGTTTTCGTTAGAAACAGTGAGCCGCCCACTGATATTCCTTCTGTGGGGAAGCTCAGGAGTTTAAGCCAAGGGCCCTAAGCCATATCCTTCGAGTACACTTAACCTCCGAAAATTACTCGCAACCTGTCCTGGGCGCACATAACATTGCCCGAGTTGGACTGCTTTCGCTCATAGAATCAGCGCCGCTTATTTCCGATCGGATCAGCAAGGAGGATGTCCGACGCTCCTGTTCCAAGTCGTCAATATGCCCTGTAGTCCCTTTCTGAAAAAAATGTTCATAGCATCGATGCAGCCTCGCACCCCGAATCCCACGTCCCATTGCAACACGATTTCAACCGTTTTTGAGCAGTTGTTTCGTGACTTACATCTGTCCGCTTTTCGACGGTCCAGTCAATGGAACTTGCACTATCGCAGATAGCCGGAGGAAAAAGCAAGAAGTCATAATGATGAGACTTTTTACCTAACAAAAATGAGATGCATCGGGGAAAATATGCGGTGGAACTATACTTTTGCTTGATTGCCATTTTTGAGAAAATTGACGAGACAACAAAATTGTTTTCTTCAACGGCTAGGGCTTGGTGTTGCCATGGGAATTGGTATTGGTAATTACCACTTTTTGCATGGGGGCATTTTTGAAAACGTCGTGTAAGGCGGGATTTCGTGAGATTCATGGGTGGAACTATGATCATGCTTCGCAGTATAGTGTATAATCATAAATTTGAAGGGCAGCTGGATTGATGGCTGTGGGAAGCTTTGCGTAATCGCTAATTTTTTTCATGCTTTGGTGCCAAAGGCTTGCAGTTTGCTGTTGAGATGATAAAAGGACCAGGAGGACAAATTTTTAGGTAAGTAAACACTGCACGAATTTCGAAAAAAAACGGTTCGAAATTTAAAAAAAAGAAAATGTTTTTGGAGTACCGGTTCAAGCACCAATAAAGAACGCCAAATGAAGAAAAATAAAAGCAGATAGGAAACTAAGGACCGAAAAAGAGATTAGATACATAACATGGGAAATGCATTAGCTTTTCAGTGGAGGGCTTCAGATGAAGGGGTAGACAAATTGGGGAAAAATGTCATTGCTGGAACAGGCACTACAACAAGTCCCAACGATGGCTAGAACGCCACTAGAACTGAGGAACAGGAATCACTGCAAACATTCAGGAATTCCATGGAAAATAAAAGATTTGAACTGTTTAAAATGCTCAGTTTCAAGGGTGTAGACCCGAGCGATGGAAAGCATATAGGGCCGGAATTGTCGTCCAGCACCAGTTCGGATGAGAATATCATCAAATAACTGATATCAAGCCGTACAGCAGTAGAATCGAATCATTCGGCCTCGAGAGGAATTTCCTACCATAAAGGTTTTTTGAAATTATTGAACGCCAGCGTTGTCATGACAATGCACCGAACACGTCCCATGACTAGTTTTTTTTTAACCTTCGTGATTCAACGTAGACTGCATATGGTGTTGCAACAAGCGTAAGAAAATGAATAACGTACATCGAATAGTTCCCATACGATGAGTGGCTGTTCATAAATGGTAAGCGCTTCAAGACTGCTGCATATGTACTTGGCTTGAGTGCTTGGCTGGCGCACTGATTCCCAAGCGATGTTAAAGAAAGTGGATTTTCTTTCTCAAATAAACTCGTACAGAATGAATTCGAAGGGAAGGCAAGCTTGGCTAGACTAAACAGGTATCTCTAGCCCGTGCAGAGCTATGAAAGTGCGACCTATGTAAGTGCAGATTACACTTCGTGACCTTTACTCGGAGACAACCCATGTTACTGTAACTGTTCGAGAACACTGAGAAAACGGATTGAAAAGTTTTTTAATAATAAATAACAGAATGAATCTAGAAAGGTTTCTGATAATAAACTTTGCTAGTCCGTACTCCTATTCCAACTTAACCTAGGGTTTTCAGAAGGTAAAATGAGGCTGAAAACGGTGGGCAGAGTCGAGAGCATGATGACCCTGGGGGCAAGACAACAAGGAAGCCCAGTCGAGGCGCTTCCGTATCGCCCTCAAAGCATCCATGCTCTCTCAACAAAATTGCTTTTTCTTACACATTCCTTTGTTTCTCTTTTCTTCTCCTTCTTTTCTTTACGTTTTCAGCGACGTGGTCACGGAAGAGGCGGATGGGATCGTTACCTACTGATAGACAATGGACTTAAGATGACTTCTGAAGCAGTTTTTCTGCATCCGTCGGAAACGATGTGAAGGCAAGCTGAGCGAGGATCCAGCTCATTGGTTGTTTCGAACATGAACGGTGTTGCCTGTTACCGCGAGTTTTTCGTAAAAGGATATTTGATACGAATAACGCGAACGATTCCAGCTTCTCTCACAATCTTACAGGGAAAGGCCAAACAGTGGAAAGAACATGCTCTTGCAGTAGCGAGCTTAAGCCATTTATACAAAAGAGAATACATTATTTGCTCTGTTTTGTATTTCGTCCAAACTGTTGCTTGATGAATCACAGAATCATAGAAAGAATAACAATCGTGATGCCATTTCGCGTTCGAGGAGTGTGCCACGGTGCAGCAGCGCATACGTGTCTTCTGCGTTGAAATTACTCAGGAAAGGGCAGGGCCCGTATACTGCAACACTAGGCCCAGTGAAAGAATTGCTCAAATTGAGGATTCTAGCGGAAAAGGATACAGAATACTGTGAAAGGAAGCGTTTGCAGTGTTACTGCGCACGGGCGGTGGGTAGAGAATTCGACCGTAATACACAGCTTCAGAGCAAGCGCCACATAAATACAAAGTAAACAGGTCTTCAGTAATATCATTGTGGTGTTTCTAGCCAATTTCTACTTCTCTACTGTCGCGAGAAAGGTGAAGACATGAATTATCGCGTAAGACGTCGGGGAAAGGAACCAAGCGTACTTTGATATTACGAGGTGTAATTCCCATAAAATTTTTGCGAGTAGTTTCGCAGGCCGTCCTGTCTTTCGGCGCCGAGTCATTATGATTCACGAACCCAACATTTCAGGCAGCTCGGGGTGGTGGATTCTGAAGATGGGCACACAGGATACAGCATCGTGATGTGTGAAATGGCGGTGCGGTGCCAGTACGACCCTCGCCCTTGCCCCTCCCACCACCCTTCTCTACAAAAAAATCTTCTTGAATTCAACTTATTCGATTTTCTCGAAGAAAAAAAGCTACCGTCAAGCTAGAGCGGAGCGAGGGGAGGTCATTACCAATCTGAATTCAACTATGAGAAAGCTTTTGTCTGCTCAAAAAATTCCCTCATATTCAGAGATGACCCCGTCAAGTTCGACCCTCGATGTGAACATGAGTAGGCCACGTTACATGAGCAAAGTGCCTCCTTGTTCTGCCATCTCTCCTTTATAACTCCTTATCACTTGTTGTAATCCCCTAAGACCCGTCATTAACATAAAAACCCTTGTTGCTGGGTTGATTCATAATGATCCTCCATTTATGTTCAAGCGTTCTTGTTAGCCAAAATTGGCGTTTCGCTTACTTTTACTACGGAAAACGTTTCTCCCTGTTTTGGCTTCAGAAATCCTTGTCGTCAATCACACTCATTCCAAGCTTTACCACTTCTAGAAATGTCGGAATGCGAAGCACTCAAGCCGGCCTCGTTGCGAACTTTTTGGCCAAATGAAGAGCTCAGCCCATACTTTGCTTCCACGGAAGAGCATCGTCCACAGAATATCATATCAGGCTATCGATGGAAGGATGGCTCTGAACAGATTTTGCGATAGCGTGAATCAAATTGTGTTCGCTGCGTCTCATAGCAGCAGAGCTCTTTTGTACGTAGAGTCAATCGTCTGGAAAATGCGAGACAGTAGCTGAAGTAGAGTCTGCTTATGCTCCAGGCTAGTCATTTAGACAAGTTCCCTTTAAAAAAAGCGGCCTTTCAAAAATAATGGGTAAAAACTGCTAAGAAATAGGTAATTATGGACCGACCCAACACCACGAGGGATTTCGTTATCACGGCCAAAACAGAATTCTCTTGAGCGAATTACTATCCAAAACAACATTCGAATGCTTTCTCTGCCAATTTGAGTCCATTAGCCTTTCGCCCACACAAGGAAGTTGCCTCTAAACAATATACAGGTATCTTAAAAGGCAGGTTCCCCGACTGCAGTGTAAGTCGTGAGTTCAAAAACAAACGAGTAGGTGCCAGTTGGTTCACAGGGGATAAGAAGGAAGAACCGCAATCAATAAGGCCCTCTCTCTTGCAAATGGCCATGTTCACTACACGAGTACAAGATGGACAAGATATAATACAGTACGAGGGCGGCAGGGAACAAAACCGCGTGAGACCGATTCCAAAGCTACGAAGGAAAGAGCATAAGTACAAGGGAAACTTGGGCCATCTGTGTGCAGAATCCTGTTTCCCCTTCAATAATTTTCGATTTTTGAGGGTGCACATCCTGTGTGACTGCAGACCGGAATATCTCATACTTTTTAGAAATTTAACGGCCGAATAATTACAGACCGTGCCTTCGAAGACATTGCGATAGTCGCGGACATTCATATGAAAGTGCAGATGGTAACTGAAATACGAGGAGACAGCGTAGCATAAATAGCTCAAAACAGATGGTGCTGTGAAAAGTTCCTAAAAAGGCTGTTCCTCGATTTTGCAGTTGGGAACGATGCGAAGAGACACTGTATGCAAGGGCGAAAGACCAAACAATGTTCATCAGTGGATAAATAGCGATACGTGTAATAGTGTGGAATAAGAACAACTGGGCGGTCGTCCACACCTATGGGCGGGGCCTCACAGAAAGTCACAAACTCTATCGGTCCTGCCGCGCACTTTCGAATCGCGTAAGCAAAATACCCTTTGCGACTGCAGACCTGCACACCTTCTACTAGAACCATTAGTAACAATATGGCAGCATTAATGATCACATAACTAAATCATGGTCAGAGAATAAAAGGAAAATTTGTTCCCTCACAATTCATGAAAACTCATGTATCTTTAGGAATCACACCAGTGATAAATGGAGTTTGTACATGCGTCACACCGTCGACAAGCAGCGGGCTTAGGACAGTTTTGGGGGACTGTAACAAAAATGTAACCATTATTGCACGGACTTCTCGGAGCTGCAGCAATGCTAAATAAATAGAAGATCCAGCCGTCATATTCCAGTTCTACGGAAGGGGAACAATTTTATGACAAATAACGCCTGTAGGGTACTACAGCTCTTGAAATCCTGCACATGACACTGGCACCAAGAATAGTGAGACTCGTAAGCTTGACAGAGGAGTAATAGTATAAGGAGTGTAAAAGGTTTTGTTTATGGCAAAGTGTTCCCCATGAAAGTGGTTGCTCTTTGTGGCATAAATAGCTTAAAACCGCTTTGCCTGCGTTTAACGCCGATGTCCTGGCGTAGACGATGTACTGGAAAGCTCCGCTCGTTATCGAACTTTCTTGTGACTTAGCCCTCAAGAACTTTCGGGAACTAACCAAATTCAACTGCTTCCCAAGGAAAAGTTATATCAGCGAAGAATGACGTTTAAAGGCATAAAAAGTCGTGGTTTATCGTACCACACTACAGTACTCAAAGCAAGCACCTAGAAGGTAATATATAGGAATTGTTCGCCTATGTGTTCCTCAGTGGGACGAACACAATTATTCGTGACGTAGTGGGTGCTTTTCCCTGAAGCCGATATATGCGGCAACTCCACTTAATTCACAATTTCCTTTTACACACAACTGGCATCGGGACTTTCAAAATATATCTGTTATGTTCCTAGTATTTAACTTTTTCTACTGGAAGTGTATCGGTGAAGGAAAAGTTTTGAAATAGCCTATATGGTCAGAAAGGGTAATCTAAACCAGCAGGTTTCAAACAATCCATCTGAGTATGAAAAATGCCGAATCTAAATTGACAATGTTATGAAAAGAAAGCCCCCTCGCCAAAGCAAATTATAGTAGTGATTCTCTCCTTCAGTATTGAGAAAATTTTTTTGTGGATTTAGAAAATCGCAGTAACTCAAGTGGAAGCAGACAAGAAATCGTACTTTTTAAAATGAGAAATAGCAACCTCGTAAACCCCGAGTCGAAGGAGCTTCTGCAGTTCTACTGCTCTCATACGGGTGACATAAGAGGGCGGGGATACTGGTGCATTTGGCGCAGGGAGGGGCTGGTATACTGTGAAGTAAAGCTGCGGACAAAAAAAACATACAAAAAATGGAGAGGAAATGTAACCAGTACCATTAATCAAACTAGAGGACTCCTACAGGTCCCCATACGTAAGATTGTCTGGCAAGGTTCGTACTGTTTCGTATCTTTGCGAGAACCCATTGGCCTCAACAAAACAGCCTGGCATGTTGACAAGGATTAACCAAATGCCCCTACCCTCGCAATTGAAGTCAAACAGCCGGGAAATTGTTTCACTTTGTCATCTGGACTATCCATTGAACCTCAAGAAGTGCATTCATAAGAAACGACAACGCGCTCACGGCATTGGGGACACACGTGAAAAAAGAAGCATTCATTTTAACGGCGAATGCACAACTGGGCCATAAAATTGATGTGGTCGGAATTCCAAGAGAAAAAAGGCAGTTATTTTCAATAGAATAAGCAAAGCAACTCGAGCATGACAAGAATTGTGTCTAAATCCTTCATCCCTGCTGACCTTGTTTCAGTTCATTTCAAATATTAACCAATAATTATCGTCAACAGAACTATGGCCATAGTCTGTTGACGGAAAGCCATCAATTACTGAATGACTTTTCTTCTATGTTGTCCTTCCCATGAACCCCTCCTTTTCGCCGTTTTTGTGCATTTATGTATGCATGGATTTTTATACGGTTTCATTTTTGGAAGCAGCGCCCGCGGTTGTCATATGCAGGTTTGTGGGGCCGAGAATGACAATATTATATAGTCGAGGGATACTATTAATGAAGAAAATCAAAGCATAAAGTCGAAAACGCCCTGAACAAGAGCCCTGTTGGTTCTGTGTAAGACGCAAAGAGGTTGTGTGTAGAAATTAGAGGAAGACCATGGTATGACTGAAGAGAATACGTATGACGGAGACCCCACCGCTGCACAAAAGATAAAGTCTCCGTCGACAAAGATCCTTTTTTGAGACGCGGCACGCACTTTACTTCCATTTAGGATAGGCCTGCTATTCAAACCCCTGTTGTGATCATTACGCAACCCCTTCCGAACAACACGAAAAACCCACCCTCCGACGCCATACCACTTCCAGTTCGTTTGAAGACTTTGGTATGCTTCTAAAACACATGTTTTCGCCAAGGGTATCAGGAAATAGTTCATTCGGCGCCGATTGGCATCACCTCTGTAATGCGCCATGCATAGGGCTCTCACGCAATGATATTGTGAAGGTGCTACCTCTAGATGAGAGATACCCCTTCCTCCGCGCAAGCACATGTGCGCCTGCGATCAAAAAGGTCCAGAAGTGTGTTTTCATCTGTTTATTAATTCATGACGTCGTTGTGGGCGGCCATCCTGTCATCGCCCGTTCCCCACTTCTGCGCTGGCAGGTTGCTTCTGTCTTGTGTGTCTCTTCAGGGGTTCTTCACATGGATAAGTCTTTCATCATTGAAGCTGAACGACATCTGGGTATCGCTGCACTCCTCACTTCAGAATGGGCCATGCGCTTACGACCCCCCCCTCCCTTGAATACTCGAATATGACCCCTCCCCGGTTGTGATCATCGCAACGACGGCGCGCCCTAAGTACCACCCTCACCTCCACCGCGATGGTAAAACGAAATGATAAAGGTGGACCGAGCATAGGTAGGCAGAGCTAGTAGTAGCTTGGCCGCAGCACTCTTCTCAAGCAATTTCGCGCGGAAGCAATATGCAATCAAAGACGAGTGCTAATAGGAAAATAGTAAGAAGAAAATCGGGGCACGCGCGGTGATGACTCACACAGCAGATCTGTCACAGTCCTAAAAATTCGTATAAAAACAGTTGCACTGAGAAGGTTAGAAGGAAACTCGTAG
>MU941100.1:0-10511 GCA_036418165.1 Cooperia oncophora
CGACGCTGATCAGAGCGCACATCACACCAAATAGGCAGATGCCAGCACCCACATAGCCGGCCGTGGTCATTTTTGGAAGACGTTGGATTCTGGAGCTAATCGGCGGGCTTTTATAGCCAAGGTTTGAGGTAAGGGATATTAACCGCATAGAACCGCAAAAACTGCATAGTCTGGATTGGACTGTTTATCGGCTGCATAGCGCTCGCTACGGCCGCCGGGAACATCGCCAATAAGAACTGTAATGACGTTTCTTCGCGATAATGAATGCATGAAAATATAGGATTCGGCCATTCGGCTTGGTGGGGGCACTTGGTTGGTTCTCATCGATCACTGCGGATGCCTCCAACAGGAAACGTGTAAATGCCTGTGAGCTATGCAAGAGAGGGAGCTTCCTGCATAGTTGACAAGAGTCTACGAGTTTCATCGGGGTGGACGTATAATTCAACAGAAACTAAAAGAAACCAGCAAAACTGTGAAATACCCCCCCAAGCCGAACAGCGCCCTAATCTTCAAAACATGCCATGAACTCAAATTCGATTCAGAATTAATTTTGACAAGAATTTACTCTGACCTAAAATTTCCCTTCTTCTGGAACTCGAACACCCTTTTACCAAAAAAAGTTAAATACTGAGCCTTTCCCATAATCGCAAGTTGTGCTACAAATAGTAGAAAGATTACTCACGTCAGTAATGCCCCCCCACAGTTTCTCAAGGATTGCTGTACGGTTCAGGGTGGGGGGGAAGGGGGGAAACGCACTTTTGCTAGTCCCTTTGTTAGTTCATGTTAACCTTCAGGCCTACCTGTAAACTCTTGTGAAGCTGTGGATTGTCAAGTCAGCAAATTTATTCATAGGAATCTAGAGGTCTCCACATGGTAGTGTGTACAAGCTTCGTTAGTCGCTCTCGCATACGCTTTCATACTTTGCACTCGCTCGAGCGACTGAGCGACTGGATAGTGCGATTCAAGCGATCGGAGCGCGAAGTATGAACGCGCTTCCAGGAAGAGTTGCAGTGGAAAAAGGCGAACACTACCAGGATCCCAACGACAAAGAGAAGGCTCTAGCAAAAGTGCAGATCACTCTACCAACCGAACAACATCCTTATGCCCTATTCCAGATACGCCATGAACTCGAAATCAATCTAGAATGAGTTTTGACAAGGATTCCACTCTGACCTGATATTTTCCTAATTTTAAAAATCGAATGTCATGGTTTTCCACGAACCTTTTGTGACTATAAGAAGGGCTCAATTTCGAGCCCTTTCTATAGTCACAACTCCTGCTACAGAAACTTCAAAGAATACTTCAATTAGCACTGCCTCCAGTTTCCCAAGAATTGCGAAAACCATGGGAATAGCTTTTGATTAAGGAGGGGGGGGGGGGGAAGTGGTTCCTTCGTCTACTAAGTGGGGAATTGCAGTTTGACAGTTGTTGCATAAAAGATTACTGAGTGAAACGGAAATTGGTTAGTTTGTAGCAGTGAGGGTGGATTGGATGATTAGTTGCAATGATTAATTTTTGATTTATGGCGGGGGGGAGGGGAAAGGAGACTCGTGCAAGGAGAATTTCAACATAAGAAGCTGGATTTTTGATTCGCTGGTTAATATGGATTGCAAGTTTATATTAATGAGGTCATGTTTTTTGTGGATATTGATAGCATTAGAATTATTTTGGAGTAAGTCAAAAAGTCTAATGCAATGTAACTATAAAGAGACAGTAACGTGTGCGTATACACCGGTATTCAAATTGTTTGAATCCAGGTTGGATTGGTGGGGTTTGTGCTTAAATAATTTGCGATTTCTTTTTTGTAGACCTATGAACTATTGTTAAAACTTATGCGTTTAGCGAAAATTGTCAATCCTTGTCAGGGTTTCAGGTCTCAGAAAGGCGAGATGCATATTTACAGCGAGTGAATCGAGAACATGTCAGAGAAATGCTTCCCAAATAAATGCTTTTCATTTATTTTTACGCTATGATTGTTCGATTATACATCCGGCTATTCGCTCAGGATAGGGGAGGAATACCATTCCGGAACTGTTCACTCTGCTCTTTGTTAGCTCATGTTAAGTAATAGGTCTCACAGTGGTGAGACCTGTTAAATCTTGTGAAACTGCGACGCGGTACAAGTAAGCCATGTTAGCGACAAGGATTAACAGGTCTGCACATGGTGGCCTGTACAGACTCAACGAGAACAGCTCGTGCTCCACAAGTGGAAAGTGCCGCTCCTACTTCAGATTATATGTTGTTTAGTCTTGTGCTTCAAAGGAGTGCGTCGACCATTAGAAGTTAGCGGCAATATATCTCTTTGATTCTACACTCATCGAGCAAAGTGGGGTACTGAGCACCTTCACTTGGACGCTACAAATCCCAATAGTATCCCAGTCACGAGATCTAGTTTTCTTTCCCGCACTGCACTAGTTGCCATAGAGAAATCTGATTGTCACCATGGGTTGTGCTCAGGCTCACGTTCGGCTATGGGTGCATTACTAGTGCCACTTCTTTTCTGGAGGAGTAATGCCCCTAGGCGCTGTTCAGCGCATCGGAGGGGGCATTTTGCACCTTTCGCTGCTTAACAAGTTTCGGTTTAAATCTCACTCCGGTGATATCTAAGAATTCTGGCGGAGACTCTACAAACTTTGGTTGAATCGTTTCGTGGCTTCCCAAGGTTCACAAGACCTAGGCACTTGCGCGGGATGAAGCAAGAGTGCAAAATGCCCCCCTCATTGCTGAACTGCGTCCTCCAACCTTACAGTTTTTCTTCAGTTCTCTTTATTTTCTCTCTTTCTCTGGACTTAGCATCTCTCCGTAGAGAAATTACATAGCCGTCGAATTTCAATAAGGATCAAGCAGTTGGCACACTGTTCGGCTTAGGGTGGGTTGTTTACTTGACCATTCAACGTCTAACGATGAATGAACCTCTTACCCAGATTTTCTTCGTGTTTGACTTTGAGACGAAGCTCTCCCAGTCTGCCAGAATCGGCGACCAGCACCACTTCCCCACTACCCCACTATTACATGGTTTGCGGAACTCAGGAGTTCACGCAGCTCGAGTAAAGAAAACACTTCTTCTCTGCTATACGGTTTAGGGGGAGGCGATTTGCGTATTCGCTAGTTCCACTTGTTAGTTCGCGTTAACTAACAGGTCTACCTGTAAACTCTTGTGAAACTGCAAAATGAAGCAAGTGTGCCACTTTACTCGTAGGACACCACAGGTCTTCCCAAAGTGGCCTGTACAAACCTCAGTGCCATTTAGTGCTCCTTCACCCCACCCCCGAACTACGCCCACTTTTCGTTCCCACGTCAGTCCATATCGGCGTTGGAGGGAGAGCATTAGTTTCAAGATAGTTCCACGGCTAAAAGTTGGGAAACAATGGCTACGAGAGAGTATTTCTCATCTCAGAAGTTCTGTCCATTTAGCTGTTAGGAACCCTTGCAGCGAAATCAAAGGAAAAAATCAAAGGAATCCAGTGAGAGGGAAGACTCGCAAAAGCGATTCCCCGTGTTGCCCTGATCTCGGAACAGTAGGAACGGGCGCAGTTTGGCGAAGGGTCGGGGTGGGGCATTTTGTACTTCCACTGTCACTAGTTCCGGTTTACAAGTCTCACTCTGAAACCTGTGAACTCTTGTGAAGCTGGAGCAAGCTCGTCAAGCCATCATGGTAAAACCTGTCAACTCGAGAAGAGGCTGTCTAGATGGGTCGACACGTCGATGGGAAGGAGCAAGAGTGCGAATTACCCTCCTCCCCTGATCAAGATCGTTTCCCGAAAGTGCTTCCACACGTCACACCAACCTTTGCAGCTGCTTCCGGGTTCAATAATCACACTTACGCTCACTCCTACGCTTCAGAGTCCCCCTCGTCTCAACCTCTCCCAGCTCATTTTGAATTCTGGCGACTAAAAGGCTAGCAAGCCAGCTGATTGAGCCCAGTGCATGCACCAACAGGTGCTGATCATTCCAGGAAATCGCGGTTGACTCATCCATCGACAAAGTCCCCCAGAATGGGCCTTGGGTGCGCTAATCAAGATGGATCTAAAAAGGGTTGCATACTATTTGACGGTCAAGACAACCGTAATTTGCCGATCCGTCGCACGATGACGGGCACGACATCGTGGGCACTTATGACTATTTTTCGTTGAAGCTTGCCTATTGTCGTCATCTGCACCCCTCCCCCCCCCCTCCCCCAAACATCGTCATTTGTGGGTGCGACGTCGCACGCGACTCCTACTTCAGTTTGTGGCTGCAGGTGCATAAAGGAGGAAGCTCTCTGTGTAGATCCACTCCCTCTGGGATGCACCACGCACATTCCACTTTCCCGCAAGTCCCAAAAATATCCCGGAGTGAGTTAATTTGATGACTTTCGGGACAAGTTAAGCAATCCCAGAGAGGTTGCGGCTTGGTTACCCGGGCGAGAGTCGATCGCAGTCTAAGTTCCGGCTACGCCTTCGCCCAGTCAGAGCCTTCTGATCTCAAAACATAGACCGTGAGAAGTTGCGTTTTTCCTAATTGATCAGCTCGTGTCTTGGGAAAATATTTGTGTCAGGCTTCTGAGAACAGCAAAATCTCATGAGTTCATGGCAGGGCGGGGTGTTCGTGATTGCCAAGAAATTTTGTGTAGTCTTTCTCCAGTACAATCGCCCAATATTGTCTCCAAGACAGCTACAACCAACTGCCTCTACCTTTCTTTCCCTCGCAACCAGCCATAGTCTCACAACTAAGGCTGTGAGAAAGTGCAAAAACATTTATTAGCTGAATTGATTGACATAATAGGGGAGGTGGGAAAGTGAGGGCGGCAGCAGGTGAAAACCATTACTCATTCGTCAATACTCACACCAGGTAATATAATGCGGCAAAACTATACATATTCACTGCCACTGAGTAAGCTTTGTTCTAAACTTTGTCACGCATTCTACTTCCATTCTCAGGATCGCAGTGACTTTTGACTGCGTACCTCAGGGCACGCTATCGTTGTAATGATCACAATGGGGGGGGTCGTATTTGACCGCGTGGGAGGGGAGTCGTATTTGGTCTGAGAAAAATTTGTGTTGGTAGTTGATTTCTCTCGTTTCACGGACGCTGTGAAGGGAGGGGGGGTCGTTGGCCGTCGTTGAGAGGGGGACTGCCAAAGATCTGTACCACTACTGTTTCCGATAGTTGGAAATGATAGTTGAATCCTGACGGACCACCCCCCCCCCCCACTCCCCCCTCCCCTTCGCTCGACAGCAAAATTTTGGGGGAAAAACCACAAGAAATCCGAAAAAATTTGGTAGAAGTGAGGGGCGAAATTTGGAGAAACTTGTTCCACATGGGGTATATCCCCCCTTTTAGACGTAAAATTCTTGGCTAAAAAACTGGAAATTTTTCGGGAAAAAGTGGTAGGAATTCGGAAAATCTAGGAAACTGTAGGTAGCATGAGGGAGGGAGGGGGGTCGTCTAATTCGAGGATAGAATTAGGGGGAGGTCGTATTTTTCAGGAAATGATCACAACGCGATGGCGTGCCCTGGCGTACCTGGTCTATACAAGGCTCCGGAGGCTAGATATGCGAATGCCAGTCGGATGTTACCCCCTCCTCGCGAGTGAGCTTTGTCACTGCTCTTCTCGCCCCGGCGAGATCTCTGCCAGGGGGCTTGACTTCCATACGTACCCCCACCCCACTACAGACTTCAGACATCCCGTAAAAATTTTTAAGCTTTCGCCAGCTCCGATTTTGCGCTTTTGCGATTTGCTTTTTTCCAATCTTCAGGAATATTTCTCAGTTTTTCTCTGTTTCACGCAATCCCCACTCCTTGCCTTGAGTTCCAGCACCGTGTTTTCCCTTTGAACCTTCTCAATTTCCAACCGTTTAGTACTGTCAGTAGGTTGCCCGTTCCAAGGCCTCTATAACGTCATAGCAAGAATTCCCTCACCTACCCACTTACTTCTCCCAGAAGCTGATTTTTATCTTGTAGCCCCGATTTTGATCAGGTCACCCCTCTGCTGACATTAGCTTTGTCCACGACACTTGGGACAGGGGCACGAATGAGTCTTATATGAGCAGACGTGGTGAGATGGCAACTAGCACAGGTTACCGTGAGCGGACAGTCCTGCGCTCAAGGCACGCGTCAACTCTGGGCTAACCTTGTCTCCACCCCTTCAGAGTCGGGCAAGTATTGTCTAGATTCGTGCGGGAGTAAAAACCATGGCTTGTACATCGGCTGACCTCCGTAAATCATTGTATACGCCAAATCGCTTCTAAATGTTACTATGATTCTGAAAGCAAGCGGTATGCCTGCCATGCCCCAACTCTATCATGTTTTCTTGAATATAGTACGTTCCACCGCTTATAACCTGCGACGTATGCCCATCAGTACCACAGAAACGCAACACGCCACACGGCCATCCATGCGCCTACCAAATGCGCTACTTGTCTGCGCCTCACCTATGAGACGCTATTTCACTCTACAGCTCGACTTTGACAGTGTGCCAACGCATTCGCTGTGGGACCTATATCTCCCAGGCCCCACAGCGAACGTGTTGGCGACATGTCTGTAACGAATAGCCTGCGTATGGCGTGTCGGGAAGCGGGCGGAGAGACATGAGGTACGTCCCTCCTAGCTCTATTCCCACGCACCTTCCACTCCTTGGTGTGTTTATTTAACAAGATTAAGACCAGCCGTTATCCCGCCTGGGTAGCTTTGTACCTCCTACAGTGCCTTTAAGAAGAGCCCCAACAGAGAAGTTTACTATCAAGATCAACTATGGCTAGAGCAGCGAACCGTTTTTCATTTGCTTGCCCCCTCAGACCCTAACATACAGAAAATGTTCATCGTTCCGCGTATATAAAATAAATAGAACGCATTGTCATTCATCATTTCAATATTACTTTGCACTGAACTAGGTGTTTTCTGGATCACCGCAACCCACACCACCACCACACAACAGAACCTTTATACAACCCACCCCACCTATATTTGCATCGTTCCGTAGAAGTTAGTGTGAGGGTACATCTCCCGAGTCGCATTGGATTTGGCCACACCGATCAGAAAGGTCCAAAGAAAGGGTCACTTACTTGTGAAATAGGGAGAAAATGAAACTCGTTCTTCACTCTAACACCCCCACACCCACTCTCATTAATCATGATCAAATAATTCCATTTTCTTAACAATCTAATCACGCCCCCCCCCCTACCATTGAGCAATGTTTTCAACGCATGACGTGATCTGTTCAGGATACCCCTTGCATTCATAATAAACTTGTAGAAAATAAATATACTTGCTTGTAATAAATACTTGTAATAAACCTGTGGTTGTAGACTTTCGATTTGGATTGTCTCCACTACAGTCCCTTCACTTTTACTGAACGAGTGGAGATTTCAGAAAACAACCCGGGTGGCCTTGGGGTGGGGTAAGTATTCCAAGGACTCACGTGCAAAGCTGGAATCAGAGGGTTTCAGAGAAATACGCTGTGGAAACTTGGTCTGGTCAGTTTCAGGGCTTCTCCCTTTCTATCTCACGCAATCACCCCTCCAGGCTATGCCCATGCAACTCCATGAGTTGTATCCCAAACTGGAAAAAGTGGCAGTTCATATGTTGATTAGCAGCTTGTCGGAGAAGGAAGTTAGTAACTGGCAAGTAAACAAGCCTGGTGGTGACAGCTGGAGCGTGGGAAATTGGTTATTGGGGACACTTCCATGACGGTAGTGAATTCTAACATACAAAATCAGGCAAATGGATGTGATATGTTGATGGCGGAAAAATGGGAAAGAGGTGGATTCCTCTGTGTCTTCCCTTGTCGGAACGCCTTTCTCTGGAATCAAGCCTGTTTCGATCCACTTGAACTCTACAAATGGTTGTTCTTTAATTGTCTTCTTTTGCAATTTTTAATCATTTGGGCAATTCGGCTTGGTGGGGACACCAAACGGCACTCAGCGGAGCTTGTGTAGCATACCTTGTGAATACCTGTTCTTGAGGTCAAAATATCTCACTTTTACCACTTAGCATCTTCACATGAGTTTACATGTCCTGAAATGATACCCCAACAGTTAACAAGCAGGAAGGTCTAGCGAAAGTGCAAAGGGCCACCCCCCCCAAGCAAACCGCGCCATCATTCGAATATTGAGGACGATAAAAACTTGCTCTTCCCTAGGTACCGGCGCTGATGACCTTTGGAGGGGTGAGGCATTGAAGAACTCCTCCAAAGAGAATCAGAATATCCGTAATAGGGGTGAGGACTTTTTCCCAAGCTTGAAGTGCTGGCTTTATTTTGGTCTTTCTTCTCTGGTTTTCAGCTACTTCGCTAGTCACCCAACAACGGTCCTAATATCGTTTCAATGCCCCCCCTCCCAACATGCCGCCGTACACTTCAGACTCCAAAAGCTTCTAGAAGCATGACGACACCAGAGGCGTTGCATTCTGTAGAATCTGCGTATCTATAAAGTTGACCAAGTGGCTCAGAAGAGTTGCTAAGAGCCACCAGTCACATTTCCACGGTGGGTGCAGCGCAACAACGGAACTGCCAACGGCATCCGGTTGCCAATGCTACCGGCCGTGGAGTGGCGCCGCCTCCACTGTCGGCTTTTCACTCGAGTTACTGCTACTTCCTGAGCAACCTTATTCTACCAGACATATTGGAGAGACAGCTGTCGCTCCCCTCAGCTCATCTCTAACTGGTCCAATTATTACCGCTGCCCATTCCTAACATCCGAGTACTATTCGCCAGGTTTCATAGGCTGTATTCGATCTTCACTTCTACTAATCATGTTTTCAGAGCAATACGGGCGAAGGGACGACGATATGAACAAGGTGAGTGTTTTTTTTCACTTCACACTTGAAAATACTGGCGGTGTTCTGCTTGGAGGGAGCTTTTTGCATTTTTGCTGGTTCTTTTATCGCTAGTACATGTAATTATCAGGTCAACACCTGGAACTTTTGACAAGCCGCGAACTGGTGCAACTGAGCCATTTTAGCAACAGAAATTTACGTCACAGTTGGCGACGGGGGAGGGGCATTCACTTTTGCTACTTCCCATCGACGTGTCGACCTATCTAGACAGCTCTTCTCGAGTTGACAGGTTTTAACATGATGGCTTGACGACCTTGCTCCAGCTTCACAAGAGTTCACAGGTTTCGCCAGAGTGAGACTTGTAAACCGGAACTAAGGAAGCAACGACTGTACAAAATGCCCCCCCCGTTGCCGCGCCGAAATTTACAAATCTCTATGAGGTTCTCGTGGAAGCCTCGATGAGCATCATTTGGTGCTTCACCAAGCCGAACTGCGCTGAAACACTTATGAAAAACGTCCGCGTTTTTGATCCCTCGGCAGATTTCGATCGTGTTAGCAGTTTTTCGGTAAACACTGCTGGACTAGCACAGTATAAATTGAATTGCTTCAAACGTTTCTCGGAAAATTGGATCGCAAAAGAAGAACAATGAAAAGCAACGGAAAGTCCAAAGACTCGAAAATCAAAAGTACATTCGTCCTTAAGCTTCAAGGTACAATCCTCTCTTCCATGTCTAACGCGAAAGTTTCATTTGTTCTGTGTCCCAGCGCTGCACGGAAAAGGTCGATAAGAGTTCGAGAACTAAGCCTGAGGTAGGATACGCATTCGAACTTCCTGAGAGAGCGTGCGTAAGGTTATGGGAATTCTTTCTTGCAAAAAAGCACTCCTTGTCCTGGGCCTGAGGACTACGTACAACAGAGACCGGGATCCGTCCAATGCAGGAGCCGCACGGAAGGTGGTGGTCTCGCCCCTGTACGTGCTCCCTCGCCAGCAGCTAACTGGACCCCTTGCCATAGTATTCCTCCTTGTAATCTCGTACAATGGTCCAACTCTACCGCTAAACAGGAAGCCTCGTTTAGAGCGTGCTTGGAGACTCTTTGGCTTTCTTTTCTCGCTGGCGATCAAGTCTTGGTCGTTGCGGATGAAAGGGGCGTATCAGTGAGGCTGAGGCTAGGGAGCTCTGCCAGCCCCTTTTCCACCTCTTTTGAAGTGGGTAGGCGACAACAACTGGTAGAAAACGACTAATACGAACTAAATCTTGTCTTGTCGCTTGCCGAAAGAAAAAAAAAGAAACAAAAACGGGTTGACGTTACGCCAAACCCGTCCTACTTGGCACGCCCCATCAACCGCAGCGAACACGATTCTGGTGCCTACGGTTTTCTTGGGTGAATCCCACTACCAAGCTCTGCAGACTTGGAATGTCCCTTGAACGAGACTAACTGGGCTGTATAGCGGCCAAATGCCCCACATTGCACACACTTCATCCTAAGAGTTGAAAGCAATCCCGCGGCATCTACCGTTTTTTTAGGGTCCCACAACGTGGTACAGCATTAGCCCGGGGAAATAACAACGTTGGGCTGGTGAGCGCTACCAAATCGTCCTGGATTGCGCCATGCAGTCGATCGTATTGCTAAAAAACATGGACCGTTTCTAGTGTGTATCACTACCGATTTGATGTGTGTGATTACAGCGAGAAGCAGCTGGTACCCGAGTTCGGCTTTTGTCCTCCCGAACAAATACTACACCAAAGTCTTATCAT
>MU941101.1:0-10905 GCA_036418165.1 Cooperia oncophora
TTCTTATCGGGGAATCAGCTGTGCGGATGAGGGCGTAGTGTTGGAGATGGAGTTCATTGGGCACGTACAAACTGGGATCAAAATGGGGTTCTATCTAGGGCAGGAGGCATGTTTTTCTGCTTTTTTCACTATCGAGACACTCAGCACCTTGTCTTCTATGTGCGAACCCCTTATCCACTATCTGTGATAGCGAATGATCGCGGGTTTTGCCTTTAAGGCTAGAGCAAGTGCGAATCTTATAGTGGTTTTCTTCCCAGGACCAGTCAAAAACTGAAGTGCATCACGTTTTGAACTTCTTAGCCGATTAAACTAGTGAAACGTTTCAAAAACTTGCGGCCTACCGTATTCCCTTTTCAGCACTTGTTACCTGACGAACCTCAACAATCGTCTCGCTAGATGTGGATTCTCTCGTCGTCTCCTAAGAAATGGACGTCCGGCGACAAACTCAACAGTGAATGCTCTTCCTACACCACTCAGACGTCAATCAGTGCTCAAGTCGAAGGCACCCAGTTCTCAGCCACCAAATTTGAGAAGCGCTCTGCCCCCACTACCACCTCGTAACACCAAACCGAAGAGGTACAGGATTTTAGATCTTCAGTCTTACTCACTTCGAATGCTGAGGCTGCCAGGAGGAGTGGGCGAGGGGGGGGGATCCAGTTTGACTTGGCTGTCATCCACTAACTATGGTCGTTGCCAGCTTCCACGACTAGTGGAGAACATATTGGCGCCTTGCCAAACCAACTCTACCCCCCGCCTCACTCGCCCCGTGAAATGACCAAGGTGTTAGTTGAACAACCGCCGATTAACATTTATAATTTGTAGAACTCAACTGCGAGCACCGATACCACCCTCAGGAGCTCCAGTCGCTCCAAACCGCAGCTGATCTTGCCGACAATGGAGTCTGGAACGCCACCATTTCATGTGTTTTAACTTATGCATCTATTATTAATTTTAATAAAGGTCGGGTCTTGCGTAAGTTTCCTGCTGGAGTACTTCGTGGAAAATTTCCCGGTTTGGCTTGGTGGAGGCATTTAGCTGGCTTTCGTCGATCCTATCGGTCTCCAGTAAAGACGTGTAAGTTCCTGTAAAGCTATGCAATAGCAGGAACTTTGCTCACAATTGACGAAGTGTCTACAAGTCCCAGCAAGGTGAAACCTGTAATTTAACAGAAACTAGGAAAAGGAGCTAGGGGAAGTACGGAACGCCCCTCCCAAGCCGAAAAACGGCTATTTCTCGAGCCTTAGTGGTCCAATTACAGGGACGAAAGACAACAAAAAAAAAAACACGCTGTAAAACATGCTCTAGATGGCACTACGTGCACCAGCACAGTCCGGATGCTGAATCTTGGATTCACCTGATTAACTTTGGACAAGCCAAGCTTTCCATGCGTATCAGGGAGGGATAATTGATACCCGACTCATCTGGGAGGTAAAGTCACTGACAGTGTATTAGGTTGGCGGGAAAGTTCTGTCATATATTTTTGAACCCAAAATATTTGCTAATTTTCTGAAAAGCGTTAACCGGTAATATGAGCACTTATACATCAAAGAATGGTCTTTCTATTGGTATCACTGGCTTGACTCCTGCCTCTCCTTATCGTGCAATATGAACAAGAATGTTATCCGCTACCTTTGGCACCGACCCCTCCAAGTGCTTCCTCAAACTCTTTCTTCTACCGCCCTGGCGCCAGCATGACAGCTGTCGACGCCGAAATAACGGAGCTGCACATGGACAATGTCTACAGTCATCTGACAATCTTCCACGACGCTGGCTCTTCAGAGCGGGAGGCTACGGTGCGAATGGCGAAGTGATGTTTGGGAGTACCTGTGATCTCAGCTTGAGATAGCTGTGGGCCGGGAAACTACTGTATAAAGAAGCTGTCTCCTCGGTTAATCCGTACGCAAGGCAGCTACGAGATCTGAAGCGAATCGTCAAGCAGAGGGCAAAATCCATCGGCACAGTCCGTCTTCAACGTGCTGGTGCAGCACACCCCGTCAAAAAAGTTCGAGCCGTACTTCATGCAAAAGAGCTGGATGGCTCTCCCTCTGCACTGGTGTACCCCAGACATTGCTCTTTCTGACTGCTAGTCGCCTCCCGTATTTAACCGTTATACAGCCGAGAAAACCTCCACGACTTGAGCCCAAGTCAAAGTTGAGATGATGTCCAACATTGCGTCGTGCCAGCCTCCATTGTGAAGCGATGGCATCCACGAAGTGCTCGAAAACTGGCAGGGATTCCGCAATGACATTGCTGTATAATTTTGATCTTGTACGCCTCTCTATAAAAAGAAAGCCTTGTTTGAAAAAATGTGACAGAACTTTCCCGCCAACCTAATACATCGACTGGCTGACTCAGTGTAGGGGCCAAATCTCACTTGATAAGCGTAAATAACCGCTAACCCTTTAGCTCTTTCTGTGTCCGACTGTGAGTAGGGTAGAGCGACGGGTAAGAACTGACCACATTCTCTTTATCAGGGCTCACCTTAGTGAGAACGAAGAATGGGGCAGTTTCGGCGACGGCGAGGGGCATTTCGCACTTCCGTTGCTTCACTAGTTCAGGTTTATAATTCTTACTCTAGTGGAACCTGATAACTCTTGTGAATTTGGAGCAAACTCATCTGGTCACCACGGTAGAACCTGCCAACCATTGTAAGCTCACGAGTGAGCTGCGAAGTGCGCAATGCCCCCACCCACCCCCCGCCGCCCCCCCCCACCCATTCCATCGAGCTGCTCTTGTCACGATATGGCCTCCAGGGTTCGCCTTCAAGAGAACTAGCCATGTCAGACAAAGTTCCAATCGGTGCAAAATCCTGTTAACTACGACCTCCTCAAACTTTCTTCCTCTGTACCACCCCCATCGCAACGTACTTCCTTAAGTTCTACCAAGGACAGGAGTGGGAGGGAGGGGAGCACGCACAGGTGAAAAGAGGAAAAAAATCTCACGCGCACAAAATTCTTCTCCTGGCGCGTGAACACTTTCACGTCCCCCTCTGTTGTATTTTTTCACAGCGGATGCTGTGCCCCGGCTGCAATAGACGGATGAGTTGGGCAGCCGCCTCTTGCGGTGACCCAGGCGGTGCCTTTAGCCGACGACTGTATACCAACATTCAGAGGAGCCGTTTACAGTTTACACTGGAAGCCGAGCCATTCGTCAGTCGACCTGTCTTAGCTGACGAATTGATTGATCTTGTGGAATTCCCCAAGAATAACTTGATAGCGGGAAGCGATAAAGCCGCTTACAACATCTGTTCAACCATGACCGTTTTTCCCCTTTTACTCCTCTCACAATCATTTATCCGCCGTCGAGGAAACACTTCCAAGAATCTGGTAACTGAAAATATGAGGTGTTCAGGGGATGTGTAAGCGGAATTTATTACCAAGAAGTGGTAAGGCTGCTTACAACATCCGTCATCTCCCACAGTAATTTTTATTCGCTCAAAATCATTCATTACACTCACGTGGTAGAAATTGCAGATCGTGAGAATTTCCTCAAGAACCCTGACAAAAAGAAATTCAAGATAACTCCTACGTTCTGTTTAGCCGATATGATAAGCAAGAACTGTTTCTGAGGAAAAAGAAAGGAAAAAGGATGAATACAAAAAGAAAATTTTTCTCATGTATTTTGTCCTCAAACAAAGCAAAACTGATTAGAAAAGTTCTTCAATCACAGTGCAAGTTGGATTTATGGCGCATCCCAAATGAATCAGTATGAGCCAATACGAACTGATCGTCTTATCGTTGACTCTTCGAAATCCAAGGAACAAAAACGATTCACTTTGGCCGTAAAAACCCCTAAAATCTGGCGACCCGAAATAGCGTGTTGTCTAAATCGGAAGTGCGTATGAACAATGCTACAGCTCAAGCTACACTTGGTGGCCAAACTTATGAACCATATTTCTCCTGTGAACAAGGTTCCCTTCCATGTTGAGAAAGAGCTGAATATGGTGGCATCTGGCATAGAGCACATCATTCCTGCATAAGGCCTTCACAAGCGGGCTGGGGCTAACTTCGATTTGTGAGAAAGTGTTCGCGTCCATTCTAATTGTTCCTAAGCCCTCCTCAGATATCATAGAATTGTCGTCAAGGGTGGAGGATGTACTGATTTCGCAGCACAGAAATACGAGAGGATGGCCCCCACCCGCTTGGTGAAGCGCATGCCACCCCGCCCCTGGCCTCCCATTAAACTGCTTTGGCTTTAGTCTTTGAAGCTGAGCCCACTTTCAATGAAGACGTAGTTATAGGGCAGCACATATAATAAAGTTATCTAATGCGTCAAGAAAAAAAGCCAGAAAAAAATCATGGAAAATACCCTATGTAGAACCTTATTCTGACTTAGCGTGAGCGGGTGCGCGTCGACTCTTTCCAATAGCCGAACGGAGCTGATCCTCCCGCCTTTTAGCGATGCAAAACTCAGTAACATCTGCCTAATCCTTTATACAGGGAGGGACTGTGACGTTCAGAGAGGGCATAGAACAATCAAGTGAAAGTGGGCGCTGCTTTAACTCCGGTGAAAGCGGCGTGCTAAGAAATAGAGTAAGAAGGACAGAAGATAAAATCGAACAAAAAAAGTCTTACCCTACCGATTCCATCGCAATCTCTTTGGGATGTGGCACGCCAACTCTACATCGGTTCGGACAGTAGCTGCGCATATTGAAAGAGCGATGCGGCCTATACAATAGACCTAAGGGGAGCCAGCGATGCAAGAGACTTGCTAACCTTATTCTACCAGGACGATCTGCCACCGATCACCTTCCCCAGCGGGTTAGAAGCTTGGCTGGTCCGGCGGGAGCAAATTCGAGATTGACCTTCGGACTCGGTGCGTGCCAACTTGCCACCACACCATCCGCCCTCAAATGGTTATGGAATCGTTAGTTTTGATTCTCCCTTGATTACGGTATTTATGCTTCACTAGCAAAGAGTTGCAGAAGACCTTCGCGTAATCAATTTCTAAGCGGAAGTTGATCGGAGCGATCTCAAACAAGTACTCACTTTTCGTCGTTGCAGCCATAGCCTTTCAGAAAGAACGTATGCAAAATGATATTCCTCCCTCCCGTGCCTCAGCAGTAAGCGGTAAGAAAGGTAGACCGAACTGAAGCACCAGTAAAGGTGACAAGCGATGGGTGGGGAGAGCGTAGAAGTTTTACTGAGGAGCGGGCACATCATTTCAAAGGAACCTCTGCACTGGTAGCCATATCTGATTCACCTAAAGCAGGAGCCATATTTGCTCCGGGCGCCTATCAGCTTAGCTGCAGGTGTCCAGTTGAAGGCATCTGCAGTGCTCGGTAGGGACCAGCGAAATGCCCCCACAAAGCAGAACCGCACCTTTGTTTCGTTAATATGACCATTAATGTGAGTGAAGTGACCAAGAATGCTAAGAAGCGGTATTTTCTATACGTTCCGGAATGGGAAGGGACTGCCCGATTGGGCTCGCTCAGTCGTTTGACGGTTGAAGAATGAACTACTTCCATCAGTTTGGTGGAAATGAACTGGCCAGCCGACTGAAGACCTGGCACACCCCGATCACTGACCGTTTTAGCTACTAGATCCCAGTAGTCATGGCTTCTTTTCCTGAACTCTCAAGAAATTGGACAGTCGGCAATAGAAGACTAATTACTCTCTACTGGTCGCTGAAAGCTCTCTCTATCATGTAATACTCGCGTTATCAAATCACATTTCCTGGCCATGTTACCCTGTGGCATGTAGCTTCTTTCAACTGCTGACCCCATGCGCTATCAATCGTTGTTTGATAGCCCTCATCGCTGTCATCTGGCCGTCTCCCGCGGGCCTAATGGCAGCCACGGTGCTTAAGTGCTCCCAGTAGGGCCGCGCACATAATGTCTGTTGCTGGGGCGTGGCCAAGCCGGGGAATAGGCGGGTCCGTAGGTAGCCGAACTCTTTTCGCCTTTTACCCGCGGCAGCATCACGTCATGTCGGATAACGTGAAAAAGCCCAAATCGTCTGTTTTACTGTATTTGCTGCTTGCCGTTACTGCATTGGTCCTACTATGTGCTGCCACTATTGTGTATTTGGCCCTTGGGAGTCGAACTCCTGAACCGATCCATGCTGGGAATGCCACCAGTTCGTCATTGTTCCTTGTTCCGAACATTACGCAGCCAAGTAGTACTGTCAGTACTACCCGAGCCACCACGCAACCACCTCAAACTACTCAGAGGCAGCGGATACGACCTACAACCTCTGCAAATCCCACCACCAGAGCAACAACAACGCTCACCGCAGCAGCTATTACGCCAACGGGTAAGTTTTTTTAAGCAGTGATTGTTGTGTAATGTTGTTTCTGGACGATTAATCACCACTAACAACAGAGAACGACCTGTGATCTTTAGATGGTCCTACAACGACTGAAACCGTTACGGTAGCCGTTTTGCCTAGTACATTACTTGAGCCGACTTTCACAACAGAAGCTACAAGTACTACGGAAGTGTCAACGAGTCCCACAAGCACCACAACTTCGACGACAACCACAACTAGCAAAACGATCACATCAACGCCTTTCATCGACGAGAATGCCAAGGTGGGCGGAGATTAAAGTTTTTCTTGGAGTATAAATTTTGTAAAATTGTTTATTGGCAGGTGATTGACAAGTGTTCACTGGTCGTCGCCGAACGTGTCACCTGTCCAAAAACGCGAGACGATGTGGTGTAAGTGGTGTTTTTGACAGTTGTCCTTTTTCACCTGCTTATAAAAATCAATAGAGCTTAATTTTTCTTGGCTTTGACCGAGCTGAAGGCTATCTCAATCTCAGTTGGAAAAAAAGCCACTATCTCACTATACTACTTCTCAGTGTGAAAAAAGTTAATGTAGCATATGTAATGACAAAAGAATCCCGCCAGTTTAGAGCTTTTTTGCATTTTCACGTTCGTGTTTCCCTCGATACAGCAATGAATATTTAGCGCAGCTTGGCTTTTGATGGCGGCAGAAATGGTACTCAGCCGAAGCATGCGTACAGCCACCTTTCTGAAGTGCTTAAAGACCAAACTGGCCCTCCTTGTCCATTCCGCAGCTTCACAAGGAGTTCTGCCCTTAAGGTCTTACATGAACGTGAAGTTTAACACTAACAAGCAAAAAGCAAAGAGAAGAACGCACCCTCCCCCCTCCAAGCCGAACAGCCCCACCGGGAACTTTCTTCATCGTCCCGTTTTACATCTTCTTTCATTTCGTTCTGCTTCATTCACTCATTCATTCATTCATTCACTGATTCACTCCTTCTTTCTTTCGCCTTTTCTTTTTATTTTCTGATTTCTTACTGAGTTTTCGTTCATTCATTCATTCATGCATTTCCTCTTTCTTCCACTCATTTATTCTTTTTTTGATCTTCCTTTCTTTCCTTCCTTCTTTTTTTCCTTCTTTCCCTCTCTCATTCATTCACCAGTTCACTCTTCTCTTCCTTTCTTATTTTATTAATTTGTTTAGCGCCCGATAATAGCGCTTTAATCAGTAAGCTGAGTGCGGTAACAATCCCTTTCTTTCTTCAACTCCTTCCTTCTTCATGCCTTCCTCCACTTCTCTTTTCTTCTCGTTTTCTTCCCTGGTCTCATTACATAAAACCTGGTCTGATACTGAAAAAGCACAGGAATACTTTACTTATTACTCATTCTTTGAGTAATCGATATATTGATCTGTATGGATGACCGTGAAAATTCCACTTAGGATCAAACCCTCATAAAAAGGCCACTAATAGCCAGCTCTTTCTTTCGAGCGTACTGGGCCCAGTGTCCTTTTTTTCTTCCACCTCGCCCTCATTCATTATCGCCCTTTCTTTCATCCTTCTTTTTCTTCCCCCTTCCTTTCATCTTCCTCCTTTCTTTGTTTGCTCCAAACTGCAGCAGTCACAAAAAGCCGTGAACAAGCTTGAAGTTCAGGATCTGAAGAACTGAACCAGAGGTTGCGACGTACTTTATAAGTGATTAGAAGAATCGGTTCTTCACAGACAGGTCTTATCCACCACCCTCAAATTAAGTTCCCCCCCTCAACAAAGAATTTTCAGCTTTCTGACTTCCGTTTCCCCACCCCTTACATCTGTTAGGTAACAATCTTGTCTACAGATGGAGTGGGGGGGACACACTAGCGGAACATGTGAAGTCCTCAATAGCGCAGGCGCTCTTCGAGACATCTCGTTTCACTGCTTCCACAGAAATGAGGGCTAGCCTTCATTTGAATGAGCTGCATGAGCTGAGCAATATGAAGCCTTTCAAGCCTTGAATGTAAGTCACTCACTTGGAATGACAAACAATTTTTAGAGCAGCTCGGTTCGGTGGGGGCACCAAATGGTACTGAGCGAAGTTTTCACAGCTCACCTCTGAATACCGTAATGTCTTGACGTGACTTACCCATTTCGCGGCTTGATAGGAACCCACAAGTCTCACCAAGGCCTAACCTGTTAACTAACATGAACTAACAAAAAAAACTAGCGAAAGCGCAACATGCCCCTTCCAAGCCGAACAGCGCCCAATTTCAGTAGTTCTTTGTTTTACGCAAGAGAAGTTTTTTCGAATTGCCAAAATTCCTTGCTCATTTGCCAGTATCAAAGGAGTAGTGTGTGACATAGATATCATTTCGGCTTTTCACAAAGCGTTCCTGACCTACCGTATTCCCCCGTGGATCCAACTCCTGTGCCCAAATATCCTCCGGGTGTAGCGTATCGCATATCGAAATCATATGTCATTTGGGCGATGACATGTGTAGTGTGTGGTGTGTTTGTCGTAAATTCGCCCATCCTCAAATGTTTGATGGGTGAAAAGGGATGGAGCGATGAGTGAAGCGATTGTAAATGGCTAATCTCAACCAGCTTGTGAATAGATGAACATGCGTTTCTTATTGTAGGGGATATGGGGCACTGTTCGGCGACGGAGAAGGAGGGGCATTTTGCACTTTCGCTGCTTCCCATCGACATGTCTCTAGACAACTTCTTCCGAGTTGACAGGTTTTACCATGTTGGCTTGACGAGCTTGCTCCAGCTTCACAAGAGTTCACAGGTTTCACCAGAGTGAGACTTGTAAACCGGAACTAGTGAAGCAACGAAAGTGCAAAATGCCCCCCGTCGCCGAACTGCGCTGGGATATGGTACCATAATAAAAGGGACCTGCTGGGGAAAAATGAGGAAACTCTCTGGTGAAACCTTATAAGCTTGTATAGGGTACAAGTTCCACTAAAAGGTTCGACACCGATCAATCACATTTTGGGATGCGCCACACCTAAGATTTTCACTCACAATCGTAGCGGCTCTAAACACGTATGGCCTACATAATGATCTTTGGGGTCACTCGGTGCACAGCTCGGTGAATCAGTTCTACTTGACAGTCCTGTAACCACACTCGAGTTTAGAAAAGGAGGAAGGCTCGATCCATCCGGACAGAAGTCGGTCCAGAAGCACAGCTGATTACTGATAAAAATGAGGGATTGTGGGTGCTGTTCGGGTCGGTGGGGGCACCGAATGGTACTCAGCTAAGCTTGTCCAGGCAACATTGTCGAGACCTGTTGAATCATCTAACCAAGGGGCTCACTTGAATAGTTCCGCATTCTATCCAATTGGCAAGTTGGGAGCAGTTCAGCTTGGTGGGTGCAGCAGATGGTACACAGCTGAGCTTGTACAGGACCCATTCTGAAGAACTTTGAATTTCTGTGAATGAAGTGATTCACTCGAAACTTCACAGGAGTTAACAGGTCTGATCAGAGCTAACCAAAGTGAGACATGTTAGTTAACATCAAATCCCAAAGAGAGCTAGCTAAAGTGCAAACTGCCCCCCCCAAGCTAAACTGCGCTGTATAGAGCATAAGAGGGGCAGTCCAGAGATAAGCAACGGGGGTATAGTAATGATTGCAAAGTCAATGGCAATTAATTATAAGTTGTCAGAGCGCTGTCTCTTAGCACACCCGCCAAACGCGAAATTGAAGGCATGTATACTCGGTCAGTAATTAACAGCCCTTCGGGATGCGCCATGCATTTAAACTTTGTCGGAACTCATAGAAAGTATTTGAAAGCATTTGATTTACGTAAGGAAGTGTGTGATCAACTACAATTCAGTTTATTTGCGCTTGTGCATTCAATCAGTATGGGCGAGAATTGAGATGTTCTGTGAACCTCATACGTTGACTTGATGAGACCCATAGATCCTAGGGACTAGTAACGCCCCCTCTTTGCCCCCATGAAACGTCACTTGAGCTCCAGTAGCAACCCATCTCAGCTGAAGCAACCATATGGGCTGAATTGCTGCAATAGAACACTGAATGGTGTGGTTCCCATCGTGAAACCGCTCAGACGTAGTCCGAAGTAGCTGACAAAGGAAAGAGTGGCACAAACATTGACGCGATGCTTTCTGGTGGCATTGTAGTTCTAGTCGCAGATTTCACGAAGACCTGAGGAATTTCAAAGGAGACGAAAGCTGCGAGAGGTGTCTGAACTAGGGAAAACACCTAGAAAAGAGTTTGGCAGAGGTAAATTGCGAGAACTCTCGCATATGATTCTTGAAATGCTTCATTCAATGGCATTTTCACAGTAAAGTTGTTACGAATGGGTTGTCGTTATTACGGGCCGCATGGTAACTATTCGATGCTGATTATTCTTTTTTTTCCATTCCATAAAATCTTAGACCCTCAAGAACTTCAGAAATCCTGAAGCCTGTCTTTTTCCAGGACACTCTCGCCGTCTGCGTTCTCTCCACTTCACTACGCCTTGAATCTCTCGGTACAGACCGTTCAGCCTACCGTTATCGAGGGTGATGTGCAGATTTTCATCCGCGTCAATGAGCAAGGAAAGCAGGTAGTGTCTTTTGGGTATGTGACAAGAGAATCGCAATTCACCGCGCTGGTGGGCGTCGCGTGCGACGTCGCACCGCAAATGACGATGGTTCCAGTAGTAGATGGCGATAACAGGCAATTCAGAACCCCT
>MU941110.1:0-14291 GCA_036418165.1 Cooperia oncophora
TTGACTGGGTGATTGCCATCTTGCAAGAATTTGAATTTTGAGTGGCAGCAGTACGAAGCAAAGGGAATGCTCTGTGATTGTGAGACTTGGCCCTTGCAACGGGCTTGACGACCTGAATCTGAATGTGAGGTGAAGAAGGAAGCTCTTATGGGCTACGGCGCTATTTCGGTCTGGACCAGCGTCCAGAGAGGCACACATTGAGATCGATGTGGTGGTAGCTCCAGATGGAAGCAACGTGGGTAGGTAAAATGCTACCACTGGAAGAAACAGGACGAGAAAAAAATTGGAAAATTAGAAAATTTTTCCACATTTTGCCAATGAATGGTAGCCAGCTATACGTCGAAGAACGTGCGTAACAAGGTGTTCCTCTTCGCAATCGCTATCGACTGAAATATGATACGTTCGATTCCATTTTTTACACGGATTTTTTATGAATAAGTCAAATGCTCACTGCCTATACGGCGGCTAACTTTCGTTGGGTTTGTCGTTTGTTTTTTCGTAATTGTAAGCACCATAAACAGGCCCATATTTTCGCCCTATTATCAGAATAAGACTTCTTTGAAAATATTCAATTCTTCGAGAATTTTGAATCTGTGGAAACGTAATTAGGAGGCAGACAACGGGTGGATGACGTGAAGGCACAGTTTACGCTGAATATGTGGGCCAGGGTCGAGCTTGCCATTCTGTGTTCCTCATGGCGCACCGCTACCTGCTAAGGCGGTCAAAAAGCGGGATGTAGTGACAGAGCACAGTGTAGGCCTTCCCCTAATCAGCGAGGGCTTGACTCCAGAAATATGTAATGAGAGCGGTGTTGCACCTTTGTAAAAGAGGAAATCGATTGCGAAATCGCCGAGTATGAACGCTAAACGTTCGAAAATCGAGGTTCCGAAGAACTGATGTTGCAGGTCTGGGCACCAGCTGCTATTACTATTGATTATTTTCGGAAATCGCCAGCTGTAGAGACTGTGCTGGGACTGAACGGTATTCCACTGACTCACTACAACTATTTGGGAACTACCCTGCCTATCTTGCTTTCAGGAACTTGAAGGCTACAGTCAGGCCGTTGCATGAGCTCTTTGAAGAGTGGATGGCTTTCGTGGACCGAAATTGGTGCTCTCATCGTTTTTAGGCGTTTTCGGGGGCATTTCGAAGCTGTGCGTTTTTTCTAAAAGCAGCCGTTCAACTTGAGTCGTCAGATTTATTTGTTTTTTCTGGTTGTGAGTGCGACGGATGTGAATCCCTCGAGAACGTCCGATAACTGCTGACGCCCTCTCGAATTCTCTGCGCTCGCATTGGCAGCAGTCATCCAAGCAGACATCGCTTTTCTAACGATTCTCATTTATTGGATACTTCATCTTTTTTATTTTTGTGGTAGCTGCTGGAATCGGCTTTATGGAGGAGTATTAATCCCGCAGAAATGATGCTCGAGGGACAGTGAGGGTGGGGCTAGATATGTTGGTCCTCGGGATAAGATGTAACATTTGCTGCCTCTCCCAATTTGATCGTTATCTTTCATGCATAGTAGTGAAGAAAGGATTAGCCTTGAGACATCCTGAAGAGAAAATAAGAGGTAGAGGAGAAACTTTACAAACTAAGCCTCATGTTGTTCTTTAACAATAGGTTTTATGAGGAACAGATTTTCACTTTGATCCATACTCCGTTTGTCTCTAGTATGTAAAGTCAAGCTGTGCACTCACCTCCGTGCATTCTGATCCGAGCAGCAAGAGTGAGCTAACTGCGTCTCCACTCGCATTAGCCACTTTCTTCCCTCAAAAAAGAACGGGAACAGCGCTGGAGGATGCTTTCTCCACTCACCGCCCAGCCTACCGCACGGGCAGACAGGCGCCCAACCGCAGCCAAGCGCGCCACTTGTACGCGCCCTCTCGCTTCTGGTTGTTCTCAACTGCTGAGTGCAGGTTTCGCTGCGACACCTCAGCATCGATGCAGTGCTGCACATTGAGGAGAGCGCGGGCGAAGTATGGAGACGGCACACGGTATCACTATCTTCCATCGCCGTGCACTTCTGATTGGAGAAAGTGGCCTGCTACTGCTGGCCTGTTCGCCTCGTGACAAGGACCGTATCCGGAGCTGAGTGCACAGTTTGTCTTTAGGCCGCCCACAGCTAGTGTGCCAAGCGCTGTAAGGCTGCGTTCATACTTTACGGCAGCGTCTCCAGCGTCTACCAGCGTGCCACCAGCGTCTTGAGGGCTAGGAAAGTATAGGTATCGATCTAGCGTCTGCCAGCGTGCACCAGCGTCTGCCGCCATCGAAAAAGGAGATGTTTCCGTCGGGTAGCAAACAGCTGGTACCCCTTTCGCGCCATACTCTCCACCAGCAGTCTGCCAGCCTCCTATCTCCCCATTCTCTACCAGATGTCTGCTACACTCCTATCGCGCCATACTCTCCTCTCCCGGACGCTGGTATGGCGGACGCTCGTAAACGCTGGCGGACGTCAGATTGATATTTATACTTTTCTAGTCGCTGCCGCTGCCGGACGCCCGGAACGCTGGCGGACGCTATTGGTCGCTAGTGACGCTGCCGCAAAGTATGAACGCAACCTAAGGATTGCCCACGGTTAGTGTGCTAAGCGCAGTGAGGATACTGCCCTTTGGTGGTGACTACTGAGAAATTGCCTTGACGTACTCCTCTCTGCCTCCTTTGTTAAGACTCCTGGCTTCCTATTCCACCACGGATGTGGAACATTTTTGGATATATTATAATGCTTGTTGTTCCATATATTTTTTAATCAGATGACATGCTTTCTCTTGCATTTATTGCTTTTTTTTCAGATAAAAAATTTGGCCCCACCTCGAAGGAAAAGGTCTCTCTTTTGCGAAGTGAGTTCAGAATTTATTATTCTGTTTTTATCTCTAGCAATTTCGGTCTATTAGTTTTTTTGTACCATCGTTCTGCTTCTTTTTTTCTTGTACCAGTGTGATGTCAAATAACGTCAGGGAACACAGTGGCTGATTCTTTAGTAGTATAATTTCTTGTCAGGGCTTAAAAAGCAGCATTTAGCGCTTGAAAAGTTATGACTTTCAGGAAGTACCCATTAGCCGTCTTGGTGCCAGGGAGGTCTTCAGCTGCTTGCTTTGAGAACTTCTAAGCTTCATGGCTGTTTTTTGCAAATTCAATCTCTGATGTGGAGAGCTCGCATAACTCTTATACTGACCCGTTCGAGCCAACCTTTCGGCTTTCCCTGGAGATCATTTCCCTGGAGATTGACAGAAGAAACCTGGCCTCTCCAGTAGTCTGTGTTTCGAACGACACGATGGAAAGTCCTATGAATAGCTGATGTAGTTCCATCCAATAAGCCGAACATCGTCCATCTTTGCCTTGTTAATCAAGCATAGTCAAGACCTAGCCGTGCATGAAATTCCCCTCTGCTTTGCTTCCTCACTAAGGCTAATTCTGGAAGTCTTCTGACAATCATGTTAGGAACCGGACGGCTCGCGAGCACATCCACTTGGACCTTGGTCTGGAAAACATACTGCTGTCGCTGAAGCAGCTTGCAGCATCATGATGTGTGAAATGGCAGTGTCGGTACAACCCCCCCGTGCCCGGTTTTCTCCTTTGGTACGCACCCCCGCTCCTCCCCTTTCCCCTTCCTCGGCCCTCCTACCATGTTCCTGAATTTTTCAGCTTCCTACTACTTTTCCCAGCTTTCCCAACAAGTTTCCCTTTTCTTTCACGAAAAGAGCTCGAAGCAAAGCGTGGTGAGAGTGATATAGCAGTGATACAGCGCAAGTGAAAAAAGGAAATATTGAAAAAGTCGAACACCGGACCCCGTACGCCCTCCCCTTCTTGGTGGTGTTCGCCCAACAGGCAGTACCTTGTTTTAAAGAGTGATATAAGTGTGCACTGATGTGATTGATTTAAGGAAAGGTTGGCAGTGGGGGGGGACAAAATTTTCGGTTCCAATGTGTTATTCTATTGTATTTTGGAAAGCGCCTTCCGTTGAACTATGCTTGTAGGTTTTTGCTAATTGATTACAGATGTCACATTCATTTTTGAACCCTGCGATTTTTTTTTGAAACCTGCACCAAAATTGCCCACCTTTTCCGCTGTTCGTAAACTTACCTAGAGGCACATTTTGCGACTAGACAAGCAGAAGTTATGGTTGTAGCCGGTCAAAGGTCAATCCTCAGACACCGCGTATAAAAGCGACTTGGAAGCGTGTACACTCCATATCCCAAAACTGGAATGGGCGTGGCTCCGCACTTCATCTAAATGTAGCGGCGGCCACACTATGGGGAGAGGAGGGCTTGTGGTCCAGGAACAACTGTGTAATAACTGTCACGTTTAGCAATAGACAGGATGACAGTTGACTCAATATCGCATGAGAAATATCGCATGAAGAACGACACCTTGTCCAAATGAAACGCGCAGCAACGCCTCTCTCATCTTCGGGGTATGGAGTGTAGCAGGCTCGCTATAGGCTCATCTTGTTGACAAACTACGCCTATGCCAGTTCGCGCTGAATGAGATGTGTTAGTGGTTGTTGTTGCCGCATGGAAGACGTGATTTAGTGCGTTCCTTGACAACTTCTTATGCCATCTCTTCAATAATGACCCTCTTAGCTTCGAATTCCAAACCTGAAACCGCTACGTATTTCATTCAATTGCAAAATTTTCACTATGGTATTGAGGTTACCCAGCGCCCCAGGCTCCTGATCGCAAGTATTACAACTTCTATTTATTAGTCTCTTACGAACCATTTTTTATTTATTGCAAGTTAAATGACGCAAGTGCCGTAAATATAAATTATAACATAAATTTCATGAAGCTCGATGTGGGGTATGAGCAGCACAGCATGTTTGTTGGGGGTACATTTCGCAAAATACGACCCCGCCCCTCTTCTCGAAATCTCCTCTCCTCTGTTACGACCTATTTCTCCATCACCCATCTCACGTACCATCTTCCTGAATTCTCTCAGCTTCCATCTTTCCATCACCTTTCCTCAAAAATTACCGTCTCAGGGAGGCGGGGGGGGAAGGAGAGGGGGAGGATGTGTCAAACAAGAAAAACGAGAAAAAAGTTAACAATCAAATTGTTTTTACAAAGTCAAGAAACGCCCTCTCTCCTTCCCTGACCAAATATGGCGATGATGTTTTCGTAATTCAGGCAGGAAACAAGACGATTTAAGAAGACTTATCAAAAAGCTTTCCCTGAAATTTTGAGGTTGTTTTGGTGGAATGGAGTCGGGTGCCCTTTTCGATGAGGACATAACCGAAGAATCATCCATAACACATGCTGCCACTCCTAAATATGACCCTAAAAACTGGTCATATTTTGTGCAACATCGGGGCCCCGCTGCAAAGCAGCGCGATGGGCCTCATGTGTCAAATCGTTGAATGGGCTTGGTTGGTAGTGCATTGCTCCCAAGAAAGAATGGGAACGATTGCCATGATACTAACGTCATCGGCTTTATGACGTTTAGGCAAAAAAGCTGAGCGTCGTCGCTGTAAATGCAAGCTGTATAGACGTTAAATTCTTTAGCAATGTGCCAAAAGCAATTAGTGGACGATGTTGACTTTTCGCGATGCCAGCCCGAACTCAGTTTTCAACGATCGTCTTCTCAGTCCAGCAGCCTACAATTTGCCTTATCCTTTCGCTTGGAACAGCTGATTTTCTTCGCATAGGCAATGCAGTTTAGGTGTACTCTTTTCCCTCCCCCCCATTACACCCGAGCACTAGAGAAAACAGGTGAGACCCGAGACGTCATGGGGATATATACCATCTTGCTGATTCTTTTTCAGTATGACTTTGAGCCGAAGTCGGGGTCAAATGGCCGAGATTGATGGAGAGTTTTCCTTGCTGGCGTCGGAACTTTCCCTGTGGGAGATGGGGAGACCAACCATTTTAAAGCAAGCTCCCGTTTTTGACGATTTTAGGGCTATGTCGCGTGAGACGCGTGATTATTTTTCGATTTTCTCTAAAAAGATTTCTTACTTAACTCTTCACAGTTAGTCATCATACTTGGAATGGTTTCTGTCTGGGGGAAATCTTTGGAAGACACGGCCCCGTCTCAAAGTCGCGAACAACTACGACACCTTCCCCCCACGTTGTGGATAGCACGCGGTAAACAAGAAGAAGCAACTGTCAAGAACATCTTCCCAAGCTGAATAGGACCCTGCTCCTCCCACCACCGACCAAATACGGCCCTCCCCCTCGCTGGTAGTCCGTAACGTACGACGTGCCCTGACTTGGAGTGCTTGCTCTCCCTGAATATCTGTGAGTCACTTTCAGAAGTAATCCTGTAACTTTTATTAGAGCTTATCCATTTCAGAGTGTGGATGGGAAGTTGACCACCCTACCCTAGAATTGGGTAAGAAGTTGGGCATTGGTTAAGCGATAGGTTTTTGCGCCGACAATTTTGACAAATCTCTCTTGAAACCTCACAGATCAAGAACTTTCTAAAGCTCAAGATTGGACGTACCTGCGGAAGTGGGGTTCACTCGGAATTAGCCTATAAAGGGTAGAATATTTGGGCTAATACTCTTGCTTGGCTAGGAACCTTGCAGTGTTCTTGGAGCCTTGGATCTCGTGTCTTGCTCCGTCGTTCTTCCACTATTAGGAGCATATTCCCCGCTAAACGGATGGGCGGAGTCACGTGCATCATTGCGTCTTCCTCGCTGGTGCGCCTTTACTCTTCACTATCTTAGATAGAAGGATTCGCCAATGAGAAAGGCGCCATTGTCCAAGCAATTCCGCCCACAGTGTGATCGTGGTATGTTCCTTTTAAGGTCAGATTGGGACAGATGTTTTTAGACTACAGCATCCTTCTGTAATGGGGATGAATAATCAGATAGGGTCTTGACAGGCATCCTCTATGATTTCATGAAATGCTAATGAGATGTGCGCCGTTTCTGGTTCCTAACGGTTGACGTTATTCCTTTTCAAATTATTGTCGCATTTACAGCTTGTCGTTAATTCACGACGGAATGCTTTAATAGCCGAACCTTGTTTGTGATGGGCGGGTCCTGGTGAGGTTATCTGGGAGCGAACCTCTCCCAGAAAACAGCGTTCCATTCCATGTCCTCATGGTCAGATTGCATCCCCTCTTTTCAATTACTTACTGCTTAGTTATAAGTTCAGCTTTGCTTATATTTGATTTGAACTCGCAGCACAGTTGTTGTGGTGTACCTCCATCCTGGGTTTTGCCGCAATTCTCCGTGACGAAGGCTCTGTTCTTTTCACAACCTCCCAGAGATTTCGCGCGTGTTAGGCGAATCCGCTACCGATCCTTCATTAATCCCGTCATGATATTCACTAAACAAAACGTGAGAAACCCAAGAAATGCGCCTTCGGCTTTTCAGCGGCAGGCGGTGGCAGCCACGAATGCCACCCGTGTTGACAACATATAGGTTCCCAGCCTTCGTTCTCCATTACGATCCCAGTGAGCAAATCCGTTCTGAATGGACAAGGAAGCAATGATTCAGATGCATCACCCACAGGCCTCTGTCCGGCCTCGGTTTCGTGGGACACCCAGTGATGCCTCTGCGGAAGCTTGAGCATGGCCTAATCCATGCAAACCTTTTAGATCCTCGTAACCACGGGCTCACGCTATCACTTCGCCATACTTACACAAGGGTTTTACAGTTCCACCAAAGTGAAACCTTGTTTAAAATAAACTAGCAAAAGGCTGCGTTGATCAAGATGTAAAAGGGCCTCTCCACACACTCAAAACGAACAGCGCTTGTTTGTTATCAGGTGAGAACGTGGACTGAAAGGACCCATACTTCCTCTTCCATTGAAAGTAGAGTTTCCTTATATTCTTGTGAGTAGGCCTCCGAGAACAACCTACCATACTATGTATCGCCATAAATCTTCATTCTTCTTCAAGTAATTTTTCCAAATTCAACGTGTCGCGGGAATTTTTGCCCATTACTCAACTTGATAAATAATCTTGATAGTTAAATTTCGTAGTCTCCTAGGAATAACGCTCTGCCTGCCACTAACTTGTAGGTGTATGCATGTGCCGTATTAGGAGCTCCTGCAAGCAGTTAAATTTCTCTCGGCATTTCTCTGACAGTCCCATACCTCGAGAGGCTTGATTATTGATCAAGGCAGAGTATCGACATACAGTTGCTGTGGGGGGCACCGAATGGTTCTAAGCTTCAGAATGTACAAGCCACCTTGTGGTGAACTGGTGATTGCTGAGACCAAAGCAGTTCACTCAAAAATTCCACATTTACTGGGGCTTACAGGGCTGACCAAAAGGAGATACTTTAGTTAACATGAACTAACCAGGGGGCTTAGCCAGAGTGCAGAATGCCCCTTTCAACTCCAACAGCGCCCGTATCAGTATAATTTCTGGTTCGTAAAAGCTTTAGGTTCCTCACTATTCCTCGTCTGCCTCCTGTTATTGAACAACTTTTTGTTTTGATTCCAAAAGCGCTTTCTCTATACATTGGCGGAACGTCATTCTGCTCCTTTACGGTTTTTAGAACTTCTTTACTGGTCTTTTGCCTGAACGCGCTCGCGCTCGTGAAGTGAGTGGTGGACGGGTCAGCTCGCTCATGCTCACACGTGCGTGGCGGCATATCTGCTCACTTCGGGCAGGGGCCCGTCTTATACCCGCCTAGCGGCCTCAGAGACTTATTTCGGCATTTCCAAACTTATTTTGGCGTCCACTAGCTCTACGAAGAGGGGAGGGGTGAAGGTGGCTCTTTCGGTGCCGTTTCTGAGATGCGACACGCGTTCTATTTCCATTCGGAAGCGGAGGGAGATGGATAAGACATGCTAACGTATTGAATTGCCTTGCATACTGAGCAACGCTCAGAGTCTGTTCCATGAGTGCTGCCCTGTGGCGGAACATGACGTCTATACGACGTAGACCATTAGAATGGTCAGGTGTCCCAGACTGCTACCAGGGCTTTTACACGATTCTAAATGGCTCAAAAGCTCTGCATTTTCTGAATAGCTAATCAAGCAGCACTGGGAATCTGTCCTTAGGGAGTGCCTCCTAAGCTGGAAACCGCTATGGTGACCGCTCGAATCAGTATGGCTTTGATGTGATTGAGTGTGCTTATGAAGGCAAATGCTTCACATTGATCGTAATGGCCCCCATGCCCATTAGCCTTGGTCGACTAGAAAAAGGGTTCCTAACGACCACTATGGGATGCGACAATGGCCGAGCGGTCGAAGCTGATTCGCTAGTTGTATCTTTCGTCTGGGGCTTTCGTGATGGTGGAAGCACGAGTAATTGGGAAGACTTTCCTGCACTTTCCTGCATTTTGTGGCGTGAAAGAACAGTGCTCAACAAGAGGAATTGACAAGTGGGTTTTGCTTTGAGAATGCTGAGTAATACCGGTTATGCGTGAATTCAAAAGGGGAAGGGGGGGGGATGGTGGGAAAAGAATAGAGAGAATTTGCCGATCTGATTCCAGTATCCGATATACCAGCCAATATAGCAATTTTTCATGGAAAACTTGGGGTAGGGAGATGGGAGGAGGTGGATAAAATAGAACTTGGAGGTCGAATAGTGTCGCGAGGCGCTCTTTGTCAACGGGGGGGGGGCATTTTGTACTATCGTTGCTTCTCTAGTTCCGATTTACAAATCTCACTCTGGTGAAACTTGAACTGTTGTGAAGCTGCGGCAAGATCGTCTAGCCACCATCCCAAAACGTGTCGGCGTCGAGAAAAGGCTACCTAGATGGCTTGACACATCTATAGAAAGCAGAACATGCTCCCCCCCCCGCGCACACTTCGTCCGTGTCTATAAAGGACACTCGTGGAACAGGACTCTCGAGAAAGGCCCAAATTTATCACTACATCCGCTCAGGCATGCCGTGGGTAATCCTCTAAGCATAATCTGCAGCTACAGCCCAGTCTCTGGCGTCTATAACAGCGGGTGGGCCAAAAAAAAGTCATTCCGGCCGAGTCAAATATGAGCGAAGTTTTCGCAGCCCATACAGAGGAAGTGGATATGAGTACCAGGGCGGAAGATACCCAAGATCTCCTCTATAAGCAGGAGCCGGCTGCCGCCATTCACCTTCATGTACACCAAAATATGAAGTCATCTCCAGTCGCGGCCTGAGTGGAGAACGCCTTTGGAATTCACGTGGCCTCCAAACAGCTGCGGAACTTCTTGAATGGAATCACCCATGGATAGCTACCTGGAGACCAGTACTCTTGATCTGCAAGACCGAACAAACATCCGAGCAGCTCACTGCGAGAGGGGTTCGCGACGGATACACGCCAGATTCATCTTCACACCCTCACTACACACAAATTTGCACAGACGGGTTGATGGTGTGGACCGGCCGTACCTGGAATGGATGAACCGATATTTTCTTCGTGGGCCCCAGACTGAGGGTGTGCGCTGGTGGCTACATCGAGCAACTCGGTAAGCAAGTTCTCCTCCCATCATATCGTCGGCCCGCTACCCTTCTTGGCAAACTATGTACATGCTACCGCAATTTAGCGTGCGACCCACATAGAATCGAAAGGGCATTGGAAAACTCTCCTACCTTACTTAGGAAGGGGGCTGAGTACCTAAAGAAGATGGAATATCCAAGTAGGTCACCTGACCTGAATCCCCTCAATTACCCGGTTCGGGCGGAGTTCAATAGGGTGGTCTACGGTGGCGGAGAAATCAACGATCTCGCTCAACTCCGGTACCCACTCACTTTCGCGCGGCCGAATCTCTCGATGGCGCTCCTCCAGAAGGCTGTGGCGGAGTATCATTATAGTATTTAATGTGCTCTTTAATATGGTAGTAAAAATGTCCGATAAAAATTTAATAAAGTGTAACTTATAGCGCCTTGAAAGTCATGGAGGCAAAATGACTTTTTTTTGGCCCCCCCCTGTATGTACGAGGGGGTGAATTTGGCGCAGCGCCAGCCTGTCTCCCAACAAGCAAAAACATTTGATAGAACACGGGCTGGCTATGCGCCAAGCCCGGCTCCGTGACACGCCCACCGTTTGCCGTGAAATTGACCATAAATATCTACATACCATAAGTTTGGCAGTTACTCGAAAAGATGGCATCATATCATTGTGAATTAGGAATCGCTCGTGCCGCCTGTTGAGATCCGCAGTTCTTTGGTTTCTCAGCTCTGAGGCGCAATACTAAGGTACTGCAGAAACGAGTTCTGTCACCCCTTACAGGAGGTGAAATGCCGGATCACTCCACGCGGGTCAGAAGTACCCTCTTTCTTCCATTTTTCTGGAGTTATTTGATTGGTTCATCTCGCTGCAACAATGCTGACCTGTGCATCATCTAGACCCTACAAATTAGTGTCCTTGTCAAATCGCAGTCAAATACTGACTGCTCCACAATTAAATATCGTTCCGAAGAGGGGATGAATAGCGCCAAATGCTCTATAATTTTACCATCAGCTTTTCCCTTTTTCTGCTACCATCTCAGCTATCTACTGCAAAGTTACCATGCCGTGGTGCGAGGATATCTTTACTATAGGTCAAACTCCTTTCTGATCCTGGGTTGTTGCAATGAGCGCCTTTCCCGTTGAGCCATTCATTTGAGATTTGAGCTTCACAAGCGTAGAATTGCTTTCGTAGGCTCCAATTAAGTGAAAACATAAGGCAGCCAAGAGCCAAGTGCAAGTGTAATTCCTGATTGGGCTGGCAACAGAGCTTTCAATATGGTTTTTTTTTGTTTGATAGCAGTCAAGCACAAAGAAATAGGGCTTTTCTTTTAGCGTCGGGCACTTAGTTGTTCGTTCTTTGTTCACTGCCCTTAATGTTGTTCATTCTTTGATGAGCTCCTGTCACTCTACATTTCTTCACGAAAACAATTCTATTCAGTTTTTCTGGTTTTGGATTGTTCTAGAATATCATAAATGTTTTTTGTACCACTAATCTCCCTCATTACCATGCATTTGTGGTCATTATTCAGACTTTTTCTCTTAACTGTCGGTTTTTTAACCGCTAAAAGGCATTAATTAGTCGTAGAATCCATTACATCTACTGAAACCTTCTGCTGTGTTTTTCCTCCGGAGGGACGGACCCCGGAAAGTGCGGGCGGGGGGGGGGGCTGACACCGTTCGTGCGCTAGTTGATTATATGCCACTACCCACAAAGGCTCATAATCAACCCACAAAAAACAAGACGGGGAAGTGGTGATAGAGACAAACAGTCTGGTTGGCTGCGGATGATGGGCGTGTCAGTGCAGCTGCGTTTGGCGTAGCGCCAAACCCCTTTTCCACCAGCTTGTCGAAGTGCGCAAGCGACAAGGCTATGTCAATATCCTTCGTATCAGTCGTTTTCCAGCAACTGTTGTCGTTTACCTGCTTCAAAATATGATGAAAAACGGGGTTTGGTATCGCGCCAAACGCAGCCGCACTGGCACGCCCCATCATCCGCTGCGAGCCAGGCTGGATCGGAGATGATCCGGGTTATCTAGCATGACGTCGTAAGTAAAGCCGTTTTCCTATATCCGACGAACGGACTTAAAATGGGGTTCACATAGACAGTAGGGATCTCCTCGCTGATACAAGCCTTCGAGGAGCTCTCCATCATTCAACCCGCAGATGTTTTACCACTTTCACGACTAGAAAATTAGCCACTTTTCACTGCAGTGACCCCACCATCCCCCTTCCCCCCAACTGGCGGTTTCACCTAGATAGACGCTCTCAACAACATCGTTCGGTTTGTCTTCACTGGCATGTCGACTAGCACCTACGCAGTCATAATTGGCCCCTTCCACCTACGTCTTGCAATCCTGCAATTGCGGAAGCCTTTGATCACATTCCGGCAATTGGTTTCTGTAATCGTGTATCAACCTCAGGATTCTTAAGGATTAGTGAGTTGACGTCCGTCGTTCGAGTTGGATTAGCTGGATTGATTTCGCTTGACGGGAAGCTTTCGCGACAATCTTCCTCATACAAGCTCTTTTTTCTATACCTCTCCGAGACCCTGTCTAATATCTATGACTTTCGTAAAGTTATCTATGTCGCGGCATCTGACCTATGAGGAGAAGAAAATAGTGGTATCGTATAGCATTTTTAAAAATGATTTTTGGCAGTTCTGGGAACCTATTTAACTTTGCTCTGAGTCTCAATTCTTGGCAACGACTTCAGCTTCTCTTCTATCAGTTGCTTTTCTCTTCGCTTTTACTGCAGCATTAGAAAGCGGCCAAATGCCCTACTATATACAGGGGGAGGGCAAAAAATCACTTCGACCGAGTCACATATCAGCAAAGTTTCTGCCCAGAGAGAAGACGTGGATACGAGTACCAGGGCGAAAGATACCCAAGATGCCGTACCTTCTTGGAAACTTTGTACTGCTACAGCATTGGGTGCCACCACATGGAATCGAAGGGCGTTGGAGAAACTCTCGCCTACTTGGAATGGAAGGGGCTGAGTACCTAAAGAAGATGGAATATCCAAGTAGGTCACTGACCTGAATCCCTTCAAAATTACTCGTTGGGCGCGAGGATCGATAAGGTGTCTACAGTGGCGGAGAAATATCGACTATCGATGATCCAGGGAGCCAGCATCGCGGTCGCGTGCCAGAATCTCTCGATGGCGCTCGTCCCAGAAGGCTCTGGCGGAGTGTCATGATAGTATTTAATTATGCTCTTTGATATGGTGGTGAGAAATGTCCAATCAGAATCTAATAAAGTGTTACTTATAGCGCCTCGAAAGTCCATGGAGAAAAGTGGCTTTTTTGACTTCATATCGCAGAGACGTTCCGCCTGTATAAACGGCAAACGTCTGTCTGTCTGTCTGTCTGTCCGGAAACTCGGAATCACCTGAGGAGCTAATTTGAGGGGGCGGATCATGGGGGGAGGTAGGGCATGGGCCAAGATGTAGGAACTGGACATGAAACAAAACATTTTCGAAGTAATTAGCCCACAACTGTGAGCCCGCCCACTGTGGGAGGGGCGTGCGCAGTTGTGGGCTAATTACTTCAAAAATTAGTACCTAGGTTCTAGAAGAGCCTGGAGAGCGGAAAATGTGGGAAACGATAGACAACCAGTTGGCGTACGAAATGAGGGAATGGGGGAGTCACACCCGTGATGGGCGGGGCGTGCTATAGGTGGGCGGTGCTCGCTACAAAACTTTCAAAAATTCGTAATTCGGTTCTAGAAGATCCCGGAGAGCGGAAAATGTGGGAAACGATAGGCAAACAGTTGGAGGACGAAATGAATGAAGCACACGCACCGTGATGGGACGGAGCGTCCGCCGAAGTGAACGGTGCCGAGGACAAAAACCCTCAAAACGCATCCGAAAGTCCCAGGAAATGGGGAGTAAGGTGAAACTGAGCGATGGTTTGGCAGATGAAGTTAGTGAGGGATAACCGTAGGGAGTATACCAAATGGTT
>MU941113.1:0-13031 GCA_036418165.1 Cooperia oncophora
GTGATCTGATTTGATGTACTGGACCGTTATTGCCGATCTGGGACCCGTTTTGGCTCTGAGGCGCTTCACATCCAACTACCTTCAACTAGGGGATTGTTATTGAGTCCGTCTGAGGAAGTAATGGGAGAGTTGTTGAAAAAGGGGGCTGTGAAAGAAAATGAAGGTTCCCACCGCTTCCTTGTGAACTATGTATGTAGCCCCTAGCCCTAGCTGGGTAATTTCAGAGTAAAACACAGGCAAGAAGGTTGGTGAGTTGGTTGCACAACGAGGATAAAGGGGATTCAAGAAGGGTTGCAGCAGGGCCGTGCTAAACAAAAATTTTTCGTCATCGTCCTCACGGGTTTTGGGAAAAATTTCCCTCGTTTCCAGCCAGAAATTAATTTGAGTGATTTTTCACTTAATGAACCAGCTTAACTCTATTTAAAGCCAAAAGATGTTCACTATGTAAGTAGAAAAATATGCGCTCGGTCTAGCTGAGTAAGTTACAGGTCGTGAATATTACTGTGAGAGAGAATGGAGTGAATTTGTGTCGCTTGTGATGCTCATGATACTGTTATCAAAAGCAGGATGGAGCTCCGTTAAGGCCAAGCCAGCCCGCTAGACCGCCGGTTCAGTTGACTGGCACCAGACTGGTATGGAACGAAGGAACACCTCTTCGTGAACGACAAGCTCTTGTTCACTGTAATCACTGCATGAATGGAAGTAAGGCAGCGTTCAGACTTGTCGCGCTTCAATTGTCGCTGTCGCTTGTAATTGAACACGCTACAATTACAAGCGCGCTCCAATTGTACCAGACCCCAGCTTCCCTTTATGTTCTTTCTTCCGGTATTCAACCCCTTTTTCACTCATTCTACCTGATTCTTAGCTCCTCTTTTTCACTTTGAATTGAATTTTAATGTGGTTCTTGATACATGAAATTTTAATGTGGTTCTGATACAGGACACTGTCGTAATGATTCGGTAAAAAAATTTAATTCGAAAAATTCAATGTCAAAGTGAAAAAGAGGAGCTAAGAATCAGGTAGAAATGAGAAACAGTGAAAAAGGGGTTGAATACCGGAAGAAAGAACATAAAGGGAAGCTGGGGTCTGGTACAATTGGAGCGCGCTTGTAATTGTAGCGTGTTCAATTACAAGCGACAGCGTTTGAAATTACAGATATATTCGAAAAATCAATGCTTTCTGAAAGAAGTGACAAAAAAGATGAAAACTACTGAGGAAAGAAAGCTGAATTTTTAGATAACTGGGAAGATGGTAATTAGTTATAATTTACCGAGAGCCTTTTTACAAGGAACTCGCCTCATTCTGCTCACTTTTCCTGTTTTTCCGGACAACTTCCCTTAAATCCTTAGTTTCGCAGAATTGAAAAGTATAATAGCATTCAAAGCTTTGATGTGACACTCACTGGGAATACCTGCAGGCTTGCTGCAGCTTCGAGATTGCACCATTTTTAGCATAGAACTGTCTCTCTAACCCAGGGAAACACCTCCACAACGGTTTGTGGAATTGTCCGCTCCAGCTCGAACAAGAGCTGTCGGTTGCACTCCTACTCTGCACTGTCCCCTTCAACCCAGAGACCAAAGCTTCATCGCATGGTTGTTAGGCTGAGGATGTGACAGCAACTAATTGAGTCATGAAAAAATAATTTATTCATGTGAGTTCAGGTTTCTTCCCAGACCAAGCTCTATCCGTTCCACTTATAAAGGAAGTTAACCAAAAACGAGACCGAATAACGATGCCACTACCAATATTGCCTGTATTAGATATTCCGGTACTATACGCCTTGGTGAGAGCATTTTGCTAGTTCCCATCTATCACCGCATATGCCTCCTGTGAAAATCACTATGAAGCTGAACCTGTGAAGAACGTGTCTTTGAAAAGAGAAAAAAAGAAAGAAATGCTCCTGTGGTAAAACAAATGCAATACATGTAGAACTGTACAGATGGGTCATGACCGAGGCATTTTCGTGACAGAACAAAATACTCTTTCTTCCTCGGGTCGGTTCAGAATTCCTTGGAGAGCCAAGGTTAACCCGGATCACATGGATTCCGGGGAAGTGGGCTACAATATACTCCACAGCGTCTTTCTAGCCATTGCGAATAATAAAAAGATGGTACTCGCAGCGAGAGGATTCTAAAGCCTAAGCCTTCTCACGCATCACGGAGCTGAATAACCCTTCCCCTTGTCGCATCCATGGAACGCTCAGCTGAGTGAGCGACCGCTGCAATTTTTCTTATGTGAGAACTTCCACAGTACTGAATGGAGGCTAATTCGTGTTTCCGAAACAGTGCCCTGAACCAAGTCCGATTTGAGAGTGACACGAAACTTTTTGTTCCATCACATTAGCTGGTAACAGCAATGGCAGGCGTTCGACCCATTTTCACATAGGAGAAGGTCGTTTCTGATGACCACTGAAGAAACATCTAGCCACCAAGGTACCAGCCTTTATAGCCCACGTTTTCACTATGTTTTTTTTTCAAGTTTCTCTTGGAGTATAGAAGTGAGATGGGGATAAATTAGTTATGTTTGCACACGACCTAGAGTCAGTTTTTATTTTTGTTCTGAAATCATCCATTTTACCCAATCTGAGTGTTGAAAGGTAGTCAAAGGTTCACTAGTTAGGCAGTAACCTGATCACCACTTATATAGTCTTTCTGAGACCGTTTATCTAGGTTTACAGGCTAGTAGCTTGAAAGTGTGATCAGTCTCCCATGCAGACTACAGAGGCTTCCAAAACCAGTGCATGCAATTTTCTTCTAGGAAGGTGCTAAAGTCTATATCTCTCCTACATGAATTCTGTGAGCCTTCAAAAGCACATTCTATGATTTGCCGTCGAAAAAGTTGTGGGTAGCGGGTTTAGAAACAGAGGTGTATGAGGGAGATGATTTTTTTTATCAGTAACTTTCGCGCTAGGAGAAAAACAGGGAGAAACCGTCAAAAAGTCCCTAAATAAGGCAGCCATTGTTGAAAGCGAGATTTGAAAGGAGATTCAACTGCTTGCTCTCAGGAAGAGATCAGAGAGAGCACCGGCAGAGCATAAAAAGGAGCGACATCAAAGGTGGGCGAAGTCACACTCGCTCAGGTGGAGCCACTTGGGCATCCTTGCGCCTTTAGACTCCAATCTTTACATTTTTTGACGCAAAATGGTGAGAAGTTGCACCACTCCAGCTTTGTTCTCGGATCTGCCAAAAACATCCAACTAGGGCTCCTTTCAAGAGTTGACACTGAGTGCGAACCCACGACGAAGAAACATTAGCGTACAGAAGAGAGATCAGACGACGTATCAGAGGGGATAAGACACGAGATACAGACAGCTTCAATCTTAAGGCAGTCACAACAAATTCAAGACTGAAAAAAGCTTGGGATTGTAGCCAGTCCAGCGGAATGATCGCTCGCAACTTCATTTCACACCTACAAAAGAGGTGCAGCAGTTCTCGACCCGCTTAGACGCAGCAGCAAGCCAGCTTCTGGACAGCTTACCTTAGTCAGCGTTCAGACTTCGCGACGGCAGCGCTTTGATCGCACGTTCGACGCGATCAATGCGCATGCTTTCGACTGCATTGATCGCGTCGAACGCGCGACCGAAGCCCCGCCATCGAGAAGTCTGAACGCTGCCTTATTGAAGGAGGTTAACCTACTCATGATGGAATGCACCCTTGATATCACACTGCATGTAACCGATGAAGAACATGGCAATTTGTATCGGTTAAAGAGTGCTCTTGGAGTCTTATTTCCAAAAGATTTGAAAAAATTCAAAAAAACGAACTCTCAGTCGATTAAAGTGCAAACGATTCAATGATAAAAGGAAAAGTTCCTATATGAAACTCTCATGCTCTCTCAGGATCCTGTGAGAAACAAAAAATACGGAAGTTTTTCAAAAAATAATGGAAAATATTTTTGAACGAGACGACACCATGCGGTAAAATTAACAAAAATCACAATATCAAAAAAGCTCACCGTTTTACTGCATATAATACCCTTTCGTCGTAACATTATATCGCTACTAGACGTTTGCATATCTGAAAAGAAATCAATTTATCGATTTTCCAGAGGATCAATAAGGTGTAAGTGATACGAGAACGAGGGTAACAAACACGATATTCGTCACATGTTTAGCCAAATTGATGTACACACTACTTAGCATAATTAACAGTGTGGGCGGAAGTAAGACGTGCACTAAGCGGCTATTGAACACAAGATCCTTTCGTCGAGCGAAATCATGACGGGTTTTTGCGACAGCGATATTAAAGCAGACCCCCCTGACCAAAATGTATCCCGGTCGGGGTTGAGAGATCTTGAAGTAACGTCCAGGAGCTCGAGGTTTATAATGTAGAAGCTGGAGAGGCAAGTTCACGCAATCAGGCCTGAATAGTCAAACCCCGACTAAGCGTTCCTAGCCAGGAAAAACGAAGACAGTTCTCATTAATAAGAGTGCCGCCAATTTACGTTTGCACCGGTCGGATGTCATACCAAGGGAAAGTTACTGGAATACAGCCCATACCAAGGAACGGCATACTGGGTACAGCACCGTGATGTGTAAAATGGTGGTGTCAGTACGACGCCCCACCTAAGGGAAAGGTCTCGGTACGATCTCTACCCCTTTCCTAACACCAACCTACCACTTTCCTACAATTTCCCAGCTTCCTACCAGTTTTTCACCCAGATTTTCCGTCAAAGAGGGAGAGGGGGAAGGGTTACATAGCACATGTGAAGAATTGCCGCGAAAAGTCAACAACCGGAATAAATTTTTCTCAACGCGGCGAGTTTCCAAGTTTCTCTCAAAAGCACGTACAACCCCCCCCCTCCCAACGACCAAATACGACCCCCGCCTCCCTAGCGGCCAAGTACGACTCCCCTAAGTGTTTCACACAACGATGCTGTACCCTGAGAGCATGCTAAGCTAAAGGGCGGGGTGCTTCGGACCACTTGCCACTAGAGCACACTACTGCGTTGGGGATTTTGGACGAGTTAGTAGCATCCTCCCCTCTGAAAACAGAACCGGTACGACTAGATTTTTCCACAGTGAAATACCGCGTAATCAAATGAATAGACAAGCATGAACGTAATTACAAAATTCTCATAACGAGTCTTCAGAACCTCAGTGCAGTACAAAATAACAAGTACGTAAAGATGCTTTCAGATATTGCAGTTTGGGGCCTAAATATGGATACATCGATGCTAAGTGACTTTCCAATGAGGAAAATAATGGACTTAAAAAAGTGTGACAGTTTTCGAAATTGCGAACTAGAATGCTTGTGCAAGGAAAATATCAAAAACGAATTAGAAACTGAAATTTCGAACAAAATACGGAGCATATATCGTCCACGCAAAGGCTTTCAGAGTTGCGATGCGCGCGTCCTGTTGAAGCTATCTCCTTTAAACAACCAGAACTTTTTCAAATTTGGCCCACTGGGGAAGAGAGGAACACATTTGTCAAGAGTTAAATTATCGCTCTCCAGCAGGCACCGAAAAACCATGAATGATTCATATTCCACAAAATATGCATCGCTGAGGAATCATTGAGGATTTTGGAGACCACATGCGGGTTTCGATGCTTTGACCGATTATAACCTTCTTCAATTGTACCTTTTGTTGAGCTAGGACCAGTTTTGAGAAGAAAGGGATGCCTTCTTTTCAAAAAAAGTATAGAGTATCAATATCACGAGATATTTACGTTGGAGAGAATCCGAAAAACTTCCTTCTCTACCATCGCAAGCGAATTCATTTGTAGACCTATACTCCACTTCGCTGCGGACGGTTGGGCGTGTCAGGCAGTATGAGTGTGTCACGCCGTCAAAGCCGTTCTCTGCCTTCTTGTTGAAGCGCGCATGCGACAAAAAGTGGTAGAAAACGAGTAATACGAACGATATGAGTCATATCATTTGCTCGCTTTAACAACTGGTGAACGGGTTTGGCACCGCGCCAAGCTCATCCCGCCTGACACGCCCATCCGTCCGCAGCTAACTACACTATAAGTATGCTCCTTTTCGAGGAAACAAAACTAGGTAGGATGGTGCTCTGAGACCTCACCCAATAAATCTCACCTGCGGATGAGCCATGCCTCGGGCTTCTACGTCAAAGTGGTGAGAAGGTGTAACTTCTAGGTTATCCTTGTCCATGCAGACAGATGTGCTCACTGTGTCACAAAGGCGTGCTAGTGATTAAGATTTTGTGCTGTTAATCTACTCTTATTAGATTAAATTCTAATCATCCAGACTGGCCAGCGCGCATTACTAAGCGTCACCAGAGAGTTCCATAAAGCTGATCGCCGGCAGCTTATTTGTCTCGTAGACACTGTATCTGACTTCCGTTTCTTGAAGCTGATTACGGCCCTTCGCGCGTTCAACATGCGAACTGACTCTCCGCTTACGCCCATTCCCCCGCCGACTCCAACTCAGAGTACCCGGGCCTCGTGGGGATCCAACGCGGTGCGCTCTGTCCTCGCTTCCCCGCAAGACGGACCTTTTCTTGAAAGAGGATGAGATATCTCCCAAGCAAGAAAGTCAAGTACCAACAAACCTCTCCACACGCTCTCCCTAGGCGTCTTCACTAGCAGTAAGATAGTAAGGTTCTAGTGGAGTAGGCAGAAACATGCTTGTCGCAACCTGGCGCAACATATCCTCATGTAAAGGAAAAGAAAAATGCGAAAAATATAGTAACGTTCGGCTATAATTTATTGTCCATTATATCGCAGTTGACCACGGTACATAAATGGAAAATGGCATCTGCTTCAAAAACCAGTAATCAACCAAACGAAACCAGCGATTGAAAGGCGCATATGATGCAGTGGTCAAGGGCGCCGCTTCATAGCTGCGTGAGCTACAGGATCAAGACGCGGAAAGGGCAAAATCGTTAGAGGATCATTCACAAAATGCTTGGAAAATGAATGAAAAGAAAAAGCGGTACCCATCTACTCGCAATACAGTTTCGATACCAACAACAATGTTCGAACCAACACTTCTAACACGTGAGCACACCCCAGTGATCGAGTGGGTGTGGCCGCGTACTTTACTCGAACATGGCGCCGGACGTGTTGTTCACGGATTATTTCGCCGGACGTGTTGTTCACGGGATATTTCCATTTGATACATGCATTTTCCTATCTTGCACTGGACAAAGTCAAACTTGAAGCTGTTCTGAAACTGCAATATCCCTCCACAAGCGATGATAAGGAGTGTAACTGAATTCATCCCGAAGGGAGAGAGATTGATGCCTTGCCACCCCACTTTTTTTTATCTGATAAGCTCTGGGATGAAAGTGGGATAAAGTCCTGAAAGAAGAGCAAATGCGTCACTGAATTCGCCCGCTTTTTCAATTAAAGCCGAGTGTGACTTGGATGTGAGAAAATCATTCGAGGAATGGATCAGCTTCCTGAGAAGGCTGATCCGTCAATCCTTCCTGAAGGATAAGGAAGTTCCCAGGAAATTCGTGCTGATACATCAATGCTAGGGATGAACTCCATGGTTTACATTTAATAACATACACCACAAGCCTATACTTCTGTTCTACCATGGGACACATTGCATGGGTTCTTGTTGAACATGCATGTCACAAGCTTCCACATGGGTAAAAGTTTCCTTCACAAAAATCACGAGCCTCGCAATTCCAGTAACTTATATGACTAACATCGCTCGATCCATGAAAAGAGGCTAGAAGAAAGCTAAAAGTAGTGCTTCTGTGGTTCGTTCTCCGGATCTGCTCGTTTCATGTTAGCACAGCGACATCACGCTGCCTCGGGCTCACTAATCGTTTCCTTGCGTCATCCAATGCTAATATCCCCTGACTGTGAAAAAAACGAAAAACGGCGTGAAAATTGAACTCGTGACAAGTCTCAGGTTTTGGTGGGCGGTACAACCAAAGAGCGTCAGAACTGCCACTTACGAGGTCCACAACGCTTTGGTTACTTACTTTGGAACCGCGAAAAAGGGGTGCAGTCTCTTATGAAAACACAGGGCTAAGATCTACCTGTACTTGGGTGCCTCACGCGAATTGCTTGCCGCCGGAGACTGTATTTGAAGCGCTGAAAGCTGTCAACCAATGTGTTCCTAACGATCTCGATTCATGCAACTATTTCTATCACATCTGTCACATACATAACTGCTTCCGCCTCTCATGCTGCAACTCCTTTTGTAAAGCTGGATGACGTCTGACCATGACATGGGTAATCAGTGGCTTACAGGAGAGAGTGGGAGGCGAACCTATACATCGTGCTGTTTACGCTGCAAAGCCGAAGCTAAATTTCACCTAATCTGAAAAAGCAGCTGTTCATAAGCTCCGTTCCTGCAAAGGACCCCATGATAGCTGAAGCTGAGCCGTTCCGAAGGAAATCGAAATTGCGCTTAATGACGAATTGACTTTTGGAGAATAACGTCCCGCTTCTGAATACAACACATCGTTGTTGGGAATCCCCAATAGGGGGGGGGTCGTATTTGGGCTGAGAAAAATTTATTTCAATAGTTGATTTTTCTCGCTCCACGGACGTTGTAAAACGTAGTCCGTCTTCTAATCATTTTGCGAGGGGGGAGGGGGTTGTCGCATTTACGTTTTGGCGTTGTGGGAGTGGCGGTTGACTTTTGGTGATTTTCCTGTTTCACGTACTATATGCCCCCCCCCGCTCGACAGCAAAATCTTGGTAAAGTAGGGAAGTTTCTGGAAATTTTGGAATAAAGGGGCAGGAAGTTGGGAAAGATCTGATGTAAAGGGGGGGGGGTCGTATTGTCTCGCGGCTTTTCTTTCGCTGTTTCCACGATTGCGCTATTTACCCCCCCTCCGTCGACGCTCGTATTTGATGAGTTGAGGAAGGACAATCAGGCTTGAGGGTGGAGGCGGGGGTCGTAAGAGTCCGACTAAAAATTCCGCGAAACCAATCAATGTGCCCTGCTTCTGAAGCTGCCAAACCGAATGGCACTCCTCGATGGTTGGCCGGACTGAAAAAAGCCCCGAGGAAACTTTTCTCCCAGATTTGGCATCGACCATAAAACTGGTTTTAACGTGGTAGTGTGTTTTGAAAGAATCGAGCGCGGATTCTCATCGAATTGAGCCTCAAACAGTGGAGAGGGGGACGGTAACATCATCAAAGAAGACTTAAGGAACCATTCCAAAAACGCAAGTCCCAGGAATTGAATGTTCCGAGAAAGATTTTCGGGGAAACTGATCTTGGAACAGAGCTTCAAAAACGTTTTCGGAACATTAATGAATAAGAAAGGAACAAGGCATGGAAACGTCCCATTTCCGATGCCAACGCTCGAGTGAAGCCTCTATAACTGCGGCACTTCCGCCCCCATAATATCAGCTGAAAAAAAGATGAAGAGTAGCCAGAAGGTGGTATTCATAGTCCTCCAAACTACAAAGGCCTTCCAAGAAAAACGGCAATTTATTCCTCCATCCGATACAGTAACCGGGATCGGAGATGGCAGTCTCAATTCAATCCCCCCTCCTCCCGCCCAAAGCTCCTCGTGCGGTGCGACCTGCTCTAAAACTTACGCACCATCTTACCGTCTTTGCCATGCAGCCTGCCAGAAATAGTAGCTTCGGGCCTCGCTAACAAGGGAACGGAGGGCAGAATTTATTTCTACCAATCGAGGATCTTCTCTCAACATAAGTACGACTCCATGCGTCTCCCCAGCGGCCGAATATGCTCCCCCTGACGAGATTCCCTCTACAATGATTTTGCTGATTCAATAAGATGACATATGCACTCTAATAAAGCTACACACAGAGAGAGGGCGACTGTAAGGAAAGATCAAGAGAGATGAAGTGAAGAAAACATGAAAATAATTATCGTGTGTTCAAAATCTTTCTGATGCTCACTTGAAGAACAAGTAGAAGAGCAATATTGATTTATTCAAAAAATGTGATGTACAACATAAATAAAGAGAAGAAAACAGGAGAATAGGAAGAAGAAGCGACAAAAGGAAGTCGCGTGTACCGTACTGAATAACGTGTACATAAGCGTGCCCTCCAGAGGGAATTCAAGCCACACCCCTGGACAACCATCAAAAAAAGCTACTCAGACACAGTCCCCCCAAACAACCGAGCAGCACAACAGGAATGAATGCAATAATGCTGTTTGAAAATTGTCTAAGACGGCAGAAAGCAATAAACGAGAACGATTGTGCGTGAAATCTTGAGGCTGACCGAAACGGGACATAAGAGAACGGTTGGGAATCTCTTTTCAGTAAGGAACAGTTAGAAAAGAGAGGAAGCCGTAGCGATGTTGGCAGCGGATTGCCTCGATCGCATTATAGATACAAGCTGATTAGAGATGCGTGACAAATCCTGCGATTCTGTTTTGCGTGACTTCATGAGATTTGTTGTTCTCTTAGGCAACTGAACGATCCCTTCCAGGCAACTCGTCATTGAACGAGAACGAAAAGGCACGGAGCATTTTGTATTAGCATGTAACAGAATTCCATAGTCCAATCAGTAGCGGTCCAGTAAAGATGGATGTCGCAGGTGTTGAAGGTAGAAAGTCGAACATGAATGGGGAAAATAATTCCGCTCATGATTTGGCAAATATTTTTGCATCATCCGATGGTCCTACCTCTTTCGCATCTATTAAATCTCTTTTGTCAATGAAAAAAGATTAAGAGTACAGCGTTCGGCGTTGATTAACCAACTTGACCTTCCACGCCAGAATGCGCCAAATAGAAGAGGAATGCGCCACGCATTCTCCTCCCATATGGCGCCATAGCCGTTTTTAGATGCATTTGCCCTAGACCATGACGACCGACGCCATTTGCAAAATCATTCACGGAATTGAAATGCATTACAGTAACGGTCCCAAAAAAAGTAAGCCGTCTTCGATTCTGATACGGGAAGCACTGAAAGAACTTTGCTTTTCCATCAAGGTAGCCAGTGACGGAGCCAACTACTGGAACAAGCTCTATACGATTATGGGAGTTATGAATGACCTAAGAACGTTTCATGGCCCTGCTCCTCTGATGAAGGCAGAACACGACTCATTTCGAAGCAACGTAACACTCATGTGCTCTTACCAGTCACGCAGAATTCATTATGAAACCTTCTCCCGCACATATGGTTCAGGAACGTTCATTTCTGGATTCTTGAATCCTACAATGACAACAAAAAGATTCATTTGGGTGACTGGTAAGCACGGTGGAAAACAGCTATGGTACGGCGAGAAGCACAACCGAATGGGTAAGCCAACATTTTTAACAAGAGAGTAGAACCTTCTCAAGGTCAGAAGGCATATGGACAGCGTAGGTCGTAAAAGCTCCAGTAATGTAGTTCCGGCTCGCTCACGCACGGATTAAGCGGTGATGGGGTTGCTGGAGCCACTAACAGCAACACTAATCACTATGCTGTGATTAGTAATGTCATTTGACCCAACAACCACAACGCCTTCAAAAGAGGTTCAAATACTGAAAACGTCAGGAATACATGCTGTTCTTTCTGAACACCCGTTCTGCATGATAGGTGGGGTGGGAGAGAATCGCGTTAAAGGGATAAAGGACAGCAAGGTTTCGCTCGATTTATTTGCGGATTATTACTATGACGTATTTTTAATAGCATTCACTTCAATAATATTCAATCGTACACGAAAACATTATCGTCACCACCTTGTTAGAACGATTAATCCCGCCCATATCATGGACGCCGCCCCCTCAAGTGGCGCGAACGAAAGAGGTACTTCAATTCGTTAGTATTGCTGTGCCTCTCGAGGTTTCTAAGTGGAATCTTTATTCAACGGCCTAACTACGACAGGGTGCATAAACTCGGCATCGTTGTTCAATTTTTTTAACTACGAAAAGATTCATTCGTGGTCCGAAGATCGGAATTATTAGAATAATTTTCATTGTGCTAGGAACATCAATCATTTTGGTCCGAAATAGCATGATGGCTGGTTGTCGCTTCCACCAGAAATTCATTACAGCAGGAGAGAAGATGGAGAATATTCAGAAAGAGATACTGTTTTTTTAGGTGTAGCACAATAGGAAACTCTCATATTGGGGAGTGTACAAGTTCCCCCTCAATATCAAAAAAGTGCAGAGGTCAGAGATAGCTGCAAAAAATGGTTTCTAAACATAAACTGAAGCCATCTTTCATACCATGGATTTTCCATTAGCATTATTTCTCTCCGTATCTCTGACGTACAAGCGCTTCTTTCAATGGGTGTTAGCGATTACACTAGGAATCCCGTATCATTACTTAGCTTCACGGAAGTTTACAAGTCTTGACGAAATGGTCCTACACATCGACAGAAACTATGTACCCTACCCCAGCCCTTCCCGCACCCCCCTCTCCCCCCCCTCCTCCCCTAAGAACATGCTTTACATCTGCCGGCAGATTTCAAAACAAAACTGTAAGTGCTAACCGATTTGGAATCGTTGGGAAAAGCAGAGAAAATGGCCGTATACGGTAAGATGGGCAAGGGAGCACACAGACGAGGAAACTACAGACACTATCACAGGGCGAAGTCACTTGCGCTCATTTCAAGCCACCCGAGCAACTTTACGCTTCAACGCCCTTAACCACTTTCTGACGCGGAAATGGTACTAGATTGTTTATCCTGTCCCACAGTACGCTTCGCCAGACAAGTTTTTGATCCCATAAGTAAAATGAAATGCGAACTGTGAATGAATAAAAAAAATGCGAAACATGCCTTCAAGCCCCATCCCCGCCCCTCAAGCGATCATAGCCAGGACGGCAAGGCAAACAGATACCGCAAAACTATCTCATTACTACGCTACTTCCTCACATGAATCGTCTCATGAAATAGACATAATTGATGCGTCATTACCCGTTCATCTCCCCCACTGCTGAGGATAAAATTAGCATAAGCAGTTCACGAGGATCGCTCTCAGCTGACCTGTAGCGCTCAGCTTTAAAAACAAGGTACAGAGTAAGTAGCTGGAACAGGGCACATCGTTGTTGGGGAATCCTCAACAGGGGGGGGTCGTATTTGGCCGCCAGGAGAGGGGTCGTATTTGGGCTGAGAAAAATTTATTTTGATAGTTGATTTTTCTCGCTTCACGGACGTTGTAAAAGGGGGGGGGGTCGTACTTGGCCAT
>MU941117.1:0-18025 GCA_036418165.1 Cooperia oncophora
ATATTCAACAACACATTGTACACTATCACGAAACTCCGCCACAGCCTTCTGGACGAGCGCCATCGAGAGATTCTGCCACGCGACCGTGATTCGGTGCCTGAGTTCAGCGAGGTCGTTGATTTCTCCGCCACCGTAGACCAGCCCAAACCACGGTAATCGAGGGGTTTGGGACAGGTAGCAGAGGTGGATATTCCGTCTTCTTAAGATGCTCAACGCCCTTCGATTCCAAGTAGGCGAGAGTTTTTCCAACGCCCTTCGATTCCATGTGCTGGCACCCAATCCTGTAGCAGTACGAAGTTTCCAAGATGGTACAGGCGACGACATGAAGGCAGGATATTCTCCTCGAGTTGGTCGATGTAACCGTCAGCGTTCACTTTCAGTCCGGGGTCCACGAAGAAAATATCGGTCTTCCCATTCCAGGAACTTCCGGTCCATACCATCAACCCGCGCCTTGGCGACTGCGGTGAAGATGATATCCTGGACCGTAGCGACGTCGGAGCTGCTCGATGTTGGAGGTCTTCCAGATCGAGAGTACTGGTCTCCAGGTAGCTATCCATGGGTGACTCCATACAAGAAGTTTCGCAGCTGTTTGGAGGTGACGTGAATTCCAAGGCCTTCTCCAGTCAGGCTGCGATTGGAGATGACTTCATATTTTGGTGTACATGAAGGTGATGGGCGAGAGCCTGCTCCTGCTTATCGAGGAACATCTTGGGTATCTTCCGCCCTGGTACTCGTATCCACGTCTTCCGTCCAAGCTGCGTAAATTACTCAGATTTGACTCGCCGATGTGTCTTTTTTGTCCCCCCCCCCGTATATTACTATAAGAATACCACTGACTGCTGTGTATGGCGAGATTTCTATTAACTAGGGCAAAAAGGAAGGGTCTAATGAAATTTTTGGACCACTTTCACTCCTCGCTAGCCAATACCCCGAATAATGCTAAGAAGGAATCTTCATTGAGAAGCTCCTCCCTTTCAAAGCCGTCAAGAACGGCGATGTACGCCCATAAAGAAAAAAGGGGCAAATAAAAGAATTAGTCGAACTTCACGATGACAAAATATCCCTTAGATCTTTAATAGCAGGAGTTACGTTAATGTCTCCTCGCCCTGGAGATGGTTGTAGAGTATTAGGTCGTACTTGCCTTGTCACGGAAATGTTGGGATGATTAAGCGTGTGAGAATTTTGACAGTGAACAGACCCACCACTTGGCATTATAGCTAGCTACCTCTTTCCCACTCCCCGTCCCTGACCGCCCACCTATCTTCCTAGAAAGTGGAGGCAAGGGAATATATGGCTGGTGTAATTGAGTGACCTTGGACTCTTGACTTGAAGTGGGTGTATTTGAGGCTTCAAATGAAGGGAATAATACTGGAAGGACAACTTTTCACCACAGTGACGTGCGCTGACTGCAGTTCAGCACATCCTGGGCGCAGCGATGGCGAAAAAAGAGGAGCTACAAGCGGGTCACCTGTAACAGTGCCCAACTCGCCTAACGCGGCAATGCGGCAGCTCATCATCTTGTCTAACCAAGGATTAGCCGTCAGTATGGTCGAGATGCTGCTGCTCTCATGCCATGTTTTACATCCACATATCTTGGTTCAAATGGAACGCACTGCTGCTCTACCTCCTGTTGTCGTTTGAAAAAAAAATTACGCTGCTCGGTTCAGACGGAGGGAGGGGGGGGGGCATCTCGGTGTTTCGCTAGTTCCTTTTGCTAGTTCATTTTAACTACCTGTCAACTTATCAACAGATGTTATTCTGGCCACACCTGTAAACTTTTGTGGAGCTGTGGAATAGAGCAAGTGAGCCACTTTGATCAATGAGTTATAAGTCTTCACAAGGTGGCCTGTACAAGCTTTGCTCAGTAGCATTCGGTGCCCCCACAGAGTCAAACTGCTCCCAGAATTTTATGAGGTCCTCCTATAGCCTACGAGAAAATCGAGTAGAGGATAAAGTTATTCCATTCCCTCATAAAATCATTACACTTCAGAGACAAGAAATTTCTTGAAGATTGTAATTCACTGCTCACATGGGCAAATGGCCTGGGTTTTCTGGACAGAGAACGGAAAAGAAAAGCACCTCCTTTGAGGTCTTGTAAAAACCCCAAAGAAAGCGTTGTCCCTAACGAGTAGTGCCCTAAAGTCCCGCAGATAAGTCTGCCAGAAGTCACGATCGCTGCCGAACACTTATGGAACCCCTTAAGTTGAAACCAAACCTATGAGAAGAAAGAACCGACAGAACCCAAATGATGTGACCGGTGAAAGCACTAGGAAAGGGTGAACGGTTGAGGAAACGATGAGAGCTCAGCTAACAGAAGCTTGAACAAATAACAGGAGAAGGTCCATTGGGAAGAAAGATTAAAGTACGACTTTGCAAGTAGAGCTGTAAAAAGATAATGTGAGCTCTTTCCAATAGAGGGATTTAAAGTTCAATGGAAGACTTCTGTTCTGCGATTCCCCTAGTCCAAAGTGTCGCAAACACTGAAGCAGCCTGAAAGCGTATTCCATTTTTCTTCTTTGCTCTTCCTCTTTTTCATTGAAAGGTAAGTGGCACGGTAAATCCAAAAGATGTGCAGGATCAATGCGCCTAGCAGGACAGCTCCACTGAGCAGGCCCCGTGGCGATTTTCAGGAAAGAATACCCTTATATCGCCATATACAACTGCTACATACCGACCCGGACGTCCACAGCGTCCGCCTGTCCACAACGTCAGACCGATACTGATGCTCGAATCGCTTCGTTTGCGAAGTATAGTATGAAGGAAGTGATTGATATGAAGTTTGTGCAGTGCTGCATGAATGTACTACCGTAGTTACTGGCACTATTGCAACGGAAGCGGCGAAGGCGAAGGTGGTGTAGTGACAAGTGCACGCTTACCACGCGCACGGTCCGGGGATGAACTCCTGGCCACATTGCATTCAATAAGCCACTACGATTTTAAATGGAAACAGAATGTGTGCCGCACCCCACAAAGGACTGAGCAACGGCGGAGACTTTAACCTTTAGGCCAACGGGAAACTCGTCCGAAAATGCTTCCCGAGTTGAGCAGAACGAAGGCTTTTTTGCAGGTTTTTGACCGTTTCACCTCGCTTTTTCCCATTTTCCACTTTGTGGCACAACTACTACCATTGTAGACCGAGTAAAAAAATGATAGTGCCTTACGCTTTCAACTGATAGGTTTAGTTACCGGGTTTTAATGTATAATTCTCATAAATGAAAGAAGTGAAGGCTGATTAGAAGCAAGAGGTACGCTTCTCGTTCTCTGACGAACCCCTTTGAAACCGCCAGCTTCTTAGTTTCCTCGGTGAGCTGGGGTTGACGATAAGTTGGTGGATTATGTGACAGCCCGACTCCGCCCACACGACCAGTATGGACTATGTTTCTATCACATGATTCCGTTCACAATGTAATGAAAAAGTGTTTCAAACATCTGTAATGTCCTGTCCAATAGTCGATATTTATTCACAAACTACAGTTATAATCGAAATGAGAAATAACTGTGATGAATGACAAGAGTTGAATGACACCATAGAAATGTGAAATCAATGTGAAACTAAATCGAATCAACAAATACAAATCACTGGTACAGTTTGATCATTACTGTTTCAAAGAACAATATAAAAATTGATTAGAATGTTGATTAGATTCGTTATCATATTAAGAGATACGCAACTTGCTCATATATCGGCCTTGGAGGGGGGGGGGGGTGTCTGGGGACTCTGATGTGAAAGCAGTGGCGATACACGGTTGTTGGGTCGAAGGAAAAAAGATGAGAGATGAAGCTTTCTTGTGCCCTCTGCGCCCTCTTATGCATACGGTGTCCACCTCTCTGATTCAGCAACATTCTATTCTACACTGTACACCGTCGCCACTCCCGCATCCAGTTACATGCACAATCCCCCTTTAAGGCCGCGATATGGATAAACAAGTAGTACTTGTAAAGTACTCCTTCAGAACTTCACAAATATAAATATCATCAACAAATACAACCAATGTCTCGTTGCCTTTTTTTCGTTTAATGTTGAGAAAATTCAAAATAATAATAGATACACATATGAACCCGCTTATAGAAAAGCACAAGTTTCAGTCTTCAAAAATTTTGACTGGTTTACTGTTTACTGATGTTACAAATTACAATACAAGTAGTATTGTAAAATTATTACATATTAAGTGAAGTTTCGATCAACCTTTTTGAGTGCCTTTCTATTTGGAACAGTGGCAATGTGGCTGGTAACAGCACCAATGTGGCAGTTGAATTGCAGCTTTAGAAAGAGAAAGAAAGTAGTAATTGAAAGCAGTTTTCAGCAGATTCACAATGGCAGAATTTGATACCTTGCAAGAAGAAGGCTAGGCAAAAAAAAATATTGTGCTTATTTTTGAGGACATTTGAAAAACTCATATAAAAATTTTAAGAGATAACCACAATTCTTAAAAAAACAAAATTGGAACCCTAAATGAAATTCATAAATACTAAAACTCTTGATTTATCACCAGCTGTAAGGAGAAAGAATTTTAAAAGGACTACAATGCGGTATGTTCATCTGAATCAAATTGTTCAATTCAACATGCCAAATGGATAAAACTATAATAAGATTAAAGCTCAGAAGAAGATGTCGGCACTGATTTCGCCAATATCCAGCTTTTTCAATTTTCAGAATAACTCATAATAAACAGGTTAATTATCAAAACAATAAATAGTTCCCTTTAGAAAAAGTCCTGCACGAGCTCAGAGCGATGCAGCGCTCGACGACGAATCGCCACTGGACGTGCACAATGTGTCCATCGTAGCGCCAGAGCCATGGAAGGCTACCTTAAAATGGGATATTCTCAGATTTCCATACTTAATTCATTTTTCGACCGATAATTAATAAGTAGTGAATAATAATAGTCTCATCAGTCCCCATAACTCGATGTTAAATGTCGTTTGGGTCCCAAGACGTAATTTAACAAGTTGGGAACATGAAATCTAAACAAATTGCATGAAACGTCGCAAAGAGAAAAAGCATGACAGCATGTGTACAGTCTATATCCCGGAGATGGGGTGGGCGTAGTGGCAGCGTGGCGACGGCCGCGCCTTATTGGGATGTTACCGCTGTGGGAGAAATGCAATCGTGCTTCTGTCCAGAGCAAGACAGAATGATTCCTGTCTCAAATGGAAAGCTCTGAAGAAAAATGTATTATACGTCATGTTTGAACGGAATACGCAGCCACGCCCACTCCATCTCCGTGGTAAGGCACTACAGCTAACGTTCCTGCACACAAGAGAGCATATGAGGGGGTGTGGAATGGAGCCTGGCAATGGCATTTTCTGCCACTGCGAGCTCGCTATGGCATCAACGGTGGAGACGTCGCGTTGTCCGAGCCCACGTCCACGACCCTTCATACGCCTTCTTGGCATCATTGCTATACATATATCACACGGTCAGATTATGGTAAAGGCACATTAAAAGCTCGATATATGGGAGACCCAGCATGACAGAGCTTCCCTCAATGGTATGCCCTCCTCTTGGCCAAGAAGTCTCCGCCCTCACGACGAGCGCGGAAAACTAACTTCAAAAACTGAAAACTATCTTACCGTGACTCTGTTTATTGGTACGAATGAAGGATAGCTGGGACATGTTGGTACACCCGGTTGACCTGGATATGATGAAAAATTTGTCTTCTGATTGCTCGAGTCCTCCTCATCTGAACACATTGTACTTTTCTTCTTAGAGCAGTTCTATAAGGTACCGCTAAAATCGTGACCTACCCGAGTCAAAATCCTCAAATTTCCATGAAATGTCATCCCTGTTACTGATCTGTCGAGCATAAGATGTTCCAGGATCCACCGCAATTGAAGCTTTTATACTGAAGTATTGTTTATTTGAATCAAGGAAAGCAATCAAGCGATCAATAAATGTGTGTACTCAGAATAAGGTGGCACGAATATTGATCGGATAAAATCAAGCACGTACGGTGGTGGTGGAGGAGGTTGTTTCGGTCGTTGCAAGATCGTACTGTGTGGAACAGAGTTCGGAGTTGATGTCCCAGTGGTAACCTGCAAAAGAATACCAGTAAAACCACAGCAATAATGCGCCTTCCGGTCCTAGTCCCTTCTCAGACTCGAACTGACAGCGTGTAAAACTGATAGTGAGGCGAGTAAATGAGTCTTAACCTTCTCGTACGCGCCACATGTGACCCTCTCGAATTTCAGGGCGAATGTTACGCCTGCGATTATTCAGACAATCATTGCCCGTAAATAAAAATGTTCAGTTGTAAAGAAAGCTTTGCACGTTCTCAGTTGGCAACAGAAAAGAAATGTTAACGAAGAAAGTAATAGAAGAGTGAACGTACTGTAACTGTACTGCGTTTGCGAGATTGATATGGACTCGAACTGAGAGCACGAATTCTGGCTTGATGGAAATTTGAATCGTGATCTTTATGAACTTTAAAGCAGTTCAACATTGTTCCTCTGTATCGCAGAATAACGGCTAATACCGTAGCCGAGATGGAGATGAAGCTGACTCCGAATAGCCACTGAAAAGTAAGTTCTATAATTGTAAACCATATTTCACGCATTTCAACTTTGAGCCCGATTTCACCCATCCAATTTCCCGAAATCAGGTCTTATAGAACATACTTAACGAGAACGAGAATGCTTCGAGAAACGCCAGTGTACTAGTTGCGCTTATATTGTCCTTTGAACGAACATTTTTCGAGTCTACAACGTAGCAGGAATAGCTTTTGGGGCGTGGCTATCTCGCTGGCAGGCGGAGCAAGAGCAAACTGAACTTCGCACATAAAAACAGACCAAAATAGAGATTAGACAGAGTTGTGCCTGATGTAGCTAATTAGGCGAGAGGTAAAACCTTGTAGAAAATAAGTGTGAGACAGTGTCAGACAAATAAGGCGAGAGAGCATACAAACAAGCTAGACAACAGACAGCAGCACTGCGGGCGATAGGCACATGCGTTCAGGTGTAGCCGCAATCAGGACTTCACCCGTCACGAACGTCGGACAGCTCCCATCAACCACTGAAAGGGAAAAAGAGGCACATAGTGCTTGAAAAGAAGAAAATAAACAGTTGGAAAACTTTGCTAACCACGCAAGTGGGATCCTGATCCCCGACGACGAAATGCACCCCCTTTATGTGGTTTCCGTAACAGATGTGCCCTATTGAGGAGGCGCGAAAAACGGCAATGTACTACGTTCCAGGGTAAGATAAGATATGACAAAAACCTGTTGTAAATAACGGCGCTGCTCCACATCCGCAGGGGCATTTGCACTTTCGCTAGTTCCCTCTACAGGTTCATGTTGATTGCAAGGTCGCCTTTAGGAGAGCTCTATTGCGAAGCTGTGAAGTGGTACAAGAGAACTACTTTGGTGTAGGGATTTACAGGATTTCACAGGACTTCCAAAAGTATCATAGAATGTAGGCTTCGTTGTGTACTATAGAGTGCCCCACCAAGCCGAAGTGAGCTCAGATAATAATGCCGCTCGTGATTTTAGACCCGTAAGTGCATGAAAGCAGCCTGATCCTGCAGTGTAGCTCGCCGGCGCTACAAAGTGCAGTTACGAGGAAATGACCCTATTTTCGTGGGTTTTCGGGCATTTTCTTTGCCCTTCGTTGACAATAGCACACTCAGCGCTAGTTTAAAACAACAAACTTCAGGCACTACTATCGTAAACACTACCCCGAAATGTTCCCAGTATAACTAACAAGGGGCAAGGGGGGGGGGCATGGCCGCGTACTTTATTTGCAGTGACGGCGACAGCGCTTTTGGTGGAATATTAAAGAATGTCGACATTTTTAATTTCTGACACACAGTTGCTCGCTGTTGGGAGAAAGGAGAGGGGGGGGGAGCGGTCGTATTTGCCTTTGAGAGAAATTTGCGGAGGTAAAAACTTGCACTCAGTTGTTGACTTTTGGCGAATTCCCCGATTCACATGAGCTATAAACTACGTGCACTACGGAAGAAGTAGAAAAATTTCAGAAAATTCTGGAATAACTGGGAAAAAGGAGGAATGTTGGGAAAACCTAGGAAAAGCTTGATAGGATAGGAGGGGGGGGTGGTCGCGTCAGGAGGGGAAACTAGGAGAGGGGTCAAATTTTCTGTAAATGTCCACCAGCGGCAGAACCTACCCTTACGGAAATACCCGGAAAGCGTACCCAAGCTATGTTCAAGTGAAGTGTGCAGCCGCGCCCTCTCCAGCGTCGTTTTAAGGGCTGCTACCACTGATTATGTGACGTTATCTAGTAGCTGAGTAAGAAGGATACTAGTTTAGGACTACTTAGAGTTCACCAAACGCACACCAAACGATGCCCACTGCTAACTTCTGCATTTCTCTATCTTTTGCAAGAAAATTGAACATACAACTTTCTTCTACTCTCTTGTAAAACATTGCTGTTATAGTTGCTTTATATGCTATTGTGGAAGTGGCATCCTTGAGAAAACAGTACAGGGAACCAGAAAGCATCACGAAAGAAGGGCATAATGTCCATACATAAAAAAATAATAAGAGTTACAAGCATTCTTTGACGCACGTGGTGTAGCGGCAAGCGGCACGCTTACCAAGCGCGCGGTCAGGGTGCCAAATCACGGATGATTTCCCGCTTAAGTCAATCAGGCCTTCTACGTTACGAGAGCAGTACGCTGGTGTCAGATACCCCTGGGTATCTGACACCAACTTGTCAGTGAAGTACGAACACTGACTTGTACACCAGCTGGTCTCAATAACTAATTGTATTGGCCACGTCGCATTCAATAAGCTACAACTGTTCTGAATGGAAGTATGTAGTATGCGTGTCGCATTCCCAAAAAGGGATTGATCAACGGCGAACGTTCTTGCTTTGTCTTTTACACGCGCTCTTATACAAGATCAGTCACGTTCTACTCGAAAGAAGTATCTTGAAAACCGCCAGTAATAGCAGTAATAATAATAATAATAGCAGTGATGAGTAAAAATGGAAGTAAACAAGTAATAAGTGAAGAAGAAAACAACGTAGATGAAAATGCACCTTGGGCGGGTATCTAGTTTTGGAGGTGCAATGTGAGAGGGACAGGCGCGCACCCTCAGTGTAAACTGGTCATGTGGCTTTCATCATCTCGAACGAGTGTAGTAAGTCCGCGCTCACAGATTTACTACTGACACAGAGAAAATGTCTCCAAAATCACAATCATAACACTTGAGCTGTCCTACTACTACTAGTTACTGCCTTTCTTTCGCTTATGCTTCTACGCTGCACTTCTTCTCGATACGCTATTCACCAAATTTAAAACAGTCTAGAAGCCCAGCTCAACTCCATGTTCGCCCCTGTGAAGTAAAATGTTTTGCCCATAATAAGCAGAACTGTGCTAAGTCGTTAACAATTTATGAGCATTACTTACAATTACTACTGGCTGGATTCGATAGGTACAAGTCTCCGGATGACAATTCCAGCTATTACACTGTGCCGGCAAACCGCAGTCACACTGTTCATCCTCCTCAGTAACACCATTTCCACAAATTGGTTCGCTACTGTAAGAAAACTTATTAATTTGGAAAAAATCAAAAAGATGTAAGGAGAATTTCTGGAAAGTAAAGTCACATTGATTCGAGCGGTTCTGTTCGCATACATTTCTTCTGATACATCACATTGACGAATTGCTGAGCAGTACAATCGTGATCGAAACCTCTGAAAATCATGACAAAGGATTACGGCCTCGACAAATAGGATTCCCCTTTGCTCTTACTTTAGTATCTTTATATTCCATAATAATCGCAACAATTGTTTATTACGGACATCAATGAACGATGGCGTTTTTTTTTCTAACCAGAACTTTGGGCAGAAAAAGAAATTGTTCGAAATAAATTCCAAAAGGGTGGAGTCAAATGCCCATTTCTGTCGCGAGGGCACTCCTTTTTAACGACTGGCAAAATGCCAAAAGTGAACCAGCAAACAAAGGAATGAGAGTACTGCTTCTCAGAGATCGAACCCCCCCCCCCTCCATAGAAGAGTTCAGAATAGAGCACGCAGAACGCGTCATCTTTCACTCGAAAATCAAAGGATAAAAGGAGTCGCTTTTTTTGCAAGCCACTTCATTCATCATATTGCCTACTTCTCGTGTAAAACGCTTTGACTTTTGAGTGAAACGTTCGGTGAAATCTTAATTTTACATGCAACCGCAAAATGTCCAAGCAAACGTTTTGACGTGCTATTATGGCATTGTTCGCTGCGATGCTGAGGCGGGTCAATAGGGTTGGGTTTGGCGTGACGCCAGCCCGTCCTCCTCCGATCGCTGAAGAGAGGAAAGCAACAACAAGTGGTGGACAACGTCCTGGAACGGCTCAAAATCCTCCCCTCCCTACCCTGACACGCCGTAGCATCAGCACTGAACAACACTTACAGTCCTGCGCCATAATCTGTGAGTGGTTATGGCGCATGGACTGTAAGTCCACGGCCGTACTTATTGCCAGCAAAGCGAAACAGCTTATACGATACCGAAATTCGCGAAACCTTTTGGCCAGAACTAGACTCGTGACCGAAACCACTGATCAATCAAGAACGAAGGGTAACACAAAGAAAATGATCAGTAAATCTTGTCTTTTTTTTCGTAGGTTCTCATCGTATTTCTGTGAATGAGGGAGGGTAACAGAGTTGTACCATCGACCGCCATCAACTTGTACCAGTTTAGGTGGATTGATCGCTTCCGACCACTGGTGTGGAGTTCGTGCCAAAAAATGCTGGTGCATAAGGAGGACTCATTTGTCGATGAGATTGATGGCAAGGACGGCGTTGTAACGACAAGCAAGGTTTAGCGGTCATTTTTTCTTAGAAGAACAAGGGGGTGTAGATGTCAAAGAGAATTAGTGCGGAACAGCAACCGATAATTGAACACAAACCCTTATCTAGGAGCCGTAAGGACTAAGGTATATATAAGTATAGGTATGGTAAGGTATAAGGCATCGTTGGGAGAATCCCATCACGAAGGTGGTACCTGATTGTAGGAGGGTCGTATCTGGTAATGACAGGTGTCCCGAGAAAAGAGTGAAAGTCGTGCCAACGTTTGCGGGTTTTTCCCGTTTTATGTGTATTATACAGCCTCCCCCAAACTTCTATTTGGCGGGCATCCAAGGTCCCATACAACTACGAAATTCAGGAAAACGATAGTTAGCATGGAGGAATGTTATCGTACCAAAGGAGGAAATTGAGGTGATCCTTTACACTGCCATACCTCCCATCCCAATGCTGTAACCTGTTCAGGAGCCAATTTTCGCGTGACAATGTACAGCAGGCTAGGCACTTCATCCAGTTCTGAGTAACTCGACAGTGAGGAAAAAAGCAGAAAATAAACATGCCAATTCCTAGATAGAATCCCCATTTCGATCCCAGTTTCTACGACTCCATCTTCAACACTACAGTGCGTAACAAAAGTATGTGGACACCTCAAATTTTGATTTTGCGAAGTTGCCTTTGGATTTTGCGATCTGAGACCATCACTGTTAGATTCCTCATAAGCGAAAGTATAGGAATGCACTACTTCTGAATACATTGTGAACTACTGTACAATTATTTATTGTTTTGAAAAAATTTCTTAATAACAAAAGTATGTGGACACCTGAGAAAGTTCAAAGTTTGACTCCAAATCTGCAACCCATATCTATCGTCTCTGCTCCCCATTAATCTGTACTCATGCCTCGTCGTGGCAGTACTCTCTCCGAAGACGAACAATCTCAGATTCGAGCTCTCAGTGCTGCTGGACACTCAAATAGAGAAATTGCAAGACAGCTCGGACGTTCGGCGACGTGCGTTGGTAAATACCTCCAGAATCCTGATGGCTACCATTCAGCACATATTTCGGGGCGTCCTCGATCTTTGTCCGCAAAAGACATCAGAAGAATAGCGCGGGTCGCCTCAAACTCCCCCCTTTCTGTGAGACAGATCCATGCTGCAATTAATCTACCGGTCTCAAAAATGACGATATGGCGCTATATTCGATCAAATGAGCATATCACACGAGAGACCATGAAGAAAGCTCCTCGCCTGACTGCCCAACACCAGCTGGCGAGACTGAACTTCGCGCGTGCAAACATGGCGACGTCGTGGGACAAGGTGAAGTTTTTGAGAAATTTGTAAAATCAGAAAGGCAACATCCCATGCGCTTTTCTTTCTTAGGTTATCTTCACCGATGAAAAAAAGTCCGATCTCGACGGTCCAGATGGATATCGGCACTACTGGAGAGACCTTCGTCGCGATCCATTGCTGTTCTCGAGGCGAAATTTCGGAGGCGGCTCTTTGATGGTGTGGGGTGGTTTTGGAACCAGCGGAAAGTTAGAGCTCGCCTTCCCATCGTGCCGTATGAACAGTCAGGAATATCAAGGAGTGCTCGAATCCAACCTCTTGCCTTTTCTGAGTGGGCCACGACCCAGGACACATGTGCTGCAGCAGGACAACGCCGCCGTGCATGTTTCAAATTCTACTATAAAATGGCTCCAACGCAATGGTATCAAAGTGATGGATTGGCCGGCGTGTTCTCCTGACTGCAACCCAATCGAAAACCTGTGGGGAATTATGGTTCGACGAATTTACATGAACAATCGGCAGTACAACAGCGTGCGAGACCTCAAGGAGGCGGTAGTGGCTGCATGGGAGGAAATCGACGAAGACACTATCACAAATCTTGTCCACAGCATGCCAGACAGAATGTTCGAAGTAATAGTGAACGCGGGAGGGAGCACCAAGTTTTAATTTCCATGATACTTTTGTTTTTTGTTAAGTGTCCACATACTTTTGTTATTAAGAAATTTTTTCAAAACAATAAATCATTGCTCAGTAGTTCACAATGTGCTCGTAGGTAGTGCATTCCTATACTTTCGCTTATGAGGAATTTAACAGTGATGGTCTCAGATCGCAATATCCAAAGGCAGTTTCGCAAAATCAAAATTTGGGGTGTCCACATACTTTTGTTACGCACTGTATGTCTTCATTCACACGGCTGCTTCTCCGATTAGAACTCTACGACCGTGCAAGTGATGACTTTCATGCTTTTTCGCCTGCAACTTCGTTTCTCACTGAAAGGCGGGTCTTGAAGGCTGAGTCTCGAGGGGAGTTACTGAAGAAAAGTCACTTCAGTTACTTATTAGTTAGCGAACCTATATTGCGCTATAGCGCCCCCACCTCACAATTTTTTACCGCGAAACCGTACAAGGCTGTTCATATCACTCACCCTCCTGACGCCATATTTTCAACTTCTATACCTGATCGCGGACCGCACCTTTAAAGGCATATGGAACGATAATATGGTGCTCGCTCTAAAATGCTAGCAAGGCGCCATCTAGTGGGAAAACGGCGAAAAAACGAAGTGAAACGGTCCAAAAACCGGCGAAGAAAAGCCCTCGTGCCTAATGGCTCGAAAGCAACTTTGGACGAGTTTCCCCTGCGCATCTTGCCAATATTACGGTAGATACGGCTGCACGCATGCACTCATATATCATGCAGCATCGCACCCGCTTCAAAGTCTCTTCGCTTCATATTTTACTTAGCAAATGAAGCAATACGAGCATCACTTACAGTCCTCATCATTGCGGACCGGTGGGGCGTGTCAGCCAGAAGGAGTGCGCACACTGTTGAAGCCGTTCTCAGCCTTTTTGTTGCAACGCGTATGCGACAAAAAGTGGTAGAAAACGAGTAATACGAAGGATATTATACAGTAATGCACTTGTTCGCTTCAAAAACTGGTGCAGAACGACTTTGCCAAACCGCACCAAATGCAGCCGCACTGCCACGCTCCACCGGTCCGCAATGATGAGGACTGTACGTCGTCCATTTGTAGGCGGGCGGACGTTGTGGGCGTCCGGGTCGGTATGTTGCAGATTGATAGGGATTTATAAGTGTACCTTTTTGGAAAGGCTACGCGCCTGCTCAGGGGCTGAATTCCGCCCTTTATCCGTATTAGTCCGACTCGTCTTAGGGATTTAATGTGCCAACTGATTTGAAGGAAATCGGATTGAAATAAGGAAAAACGGAGGGAGCTTTCTGTATGATCTGGGGAGGAATTTTATAAAATAATATGTTTTGAAAAAGGTGTTGATAATTCTTCCCGTTTCATGCGTTGTAATCATCCCTCACTCTCATCTTATCTGGCTTACGAAGAAATTGCTCCGAGCCGCCAGTACTTTTTTCTGGTTGATGAGAAGGAATTTTCTTAGCCTCCGGAGAATTTTTTCTACTTTTGTCTTTCCGCAGTATTTCCCGTATCACGTGCGCTTCGTTTCACGTCGTTGTTGACGATTTCCTCTCTCCTTCTCCGCGGCCGACGCTCGACGCCAGTTTTTTTATCGGGAGAAAGTGAAGGAAAAAAAGAAAAAATGGAAAATTAGCAAGGCGGAAGATTAGAGGTACATAGGATGGAGAAAGTACAGTCGTAATGGAAGAGGAATTTTCGCAGTGGGTGGAGTGGAGTCGTTATGAGACCTATTTCACTTGTCCCGATGCTGTGCTCTTTTTCAAGTTCAAATCGTATTTAAATAAATATTTAAGTAATTGATTAACCTCCTAAAAATGAGTTCTCGCATTCCAAGTGTTTTGCCTCTCTCTTAGCTACGTTATAAACCCGTTTCTCTATATACATTATGTCTTCACACTGTACCTCACGTTGAGAGAGAGGTCGTAACTGCGGATTCAAAATCGTGCGAGGGGGAGGTTTCGACGATTTCTGCTCCTTTCTAGCATTGCTCGACTTCGTCGGGTTTCAGTTTCATTAGTTGAGTGTCATTAGATCTCAAGTGCAAACAGCGAATCTTTTCGCTAGCAGAAAGCTGAAACTGCCAATTTTTCCAAGACACGGCTACGCGCGACGGTAAGTACGCAGTTGTGACCAATCTATTTTCTGGATAGAGAACATCAAGGTTTGCAGTGATTTTACAAAAAAAAAATTCTATTTTACTCACGGGATTCGTAGACATTCGCCTTTCGGGTCCTTGTTTGATTTACAATCACAATTTGATACATACAATGAATAATTGGCAGGACGATGTGGTACTCCAACTAGGTGAGCTACCTATAATTAAAATCCATGATTAGTTAATGAAAACGACTGGCAAGTACGCAATTGAGACATTGGGTCCCGCCCAATACAATGGTGTGAAATTATCAGCTGCCACTACCAATTATCCCATGTTTCACACCTATTGAACATCGCCCTCAACAACTGTCCGACTCGATTCCAGAAGGCTGGCTTTGTGACTTTGATAGATGAGTACAAATCGTAGGCGAATTAAGTGATTCCTGGCGGACAGCTGTTCCATGCGATGTCAATCCAGTGCATGCATGCTCCACGGTGCCGCGTCAAGTTGGCACACGACAAGCCAGTGTTGTCGTGCCGAACAAGCAATTTCACGAATAGATAAATGTTACCGTACCTCATGAAAGAAGATAGATCCCATGGCAGATGGAGATGATGGATAGAACTGAAATTTATAAATTACTTCTAGTCTTTTTTACAAGGACTTATTTTTTATTTTATATGCACGTGGATAAATGGGCACGCAGGCTTCCAGACTGAATGATTGAAGATTGAAGCTAATCAGTGCAATAGATCATGGGTTACTTATGACTTCACTTCTTTACTGAAGTTAATTCAGCGGCTATATTGCCTCTGAACAATTTGATTGAATAATATAGTTGATAACGCCGCAATCAGTCGGGGTGGTGCCAGGAAGGACGGAATGAGCACGCCTCCGACTGGCTTGCTCTACCGATATGATCGGTCAAAGATCGATTGGTAGAGCAACGATCGACGAAAACAACCAATGGTGAAAATGCCGCAAGTGGGCTCATTCCACCCGTCCTGAAACCGCTCCGACTGACTGCGATGATATTAACGGGATATGGGGGTGGATGATCTCGACCAGTGCATTGAAGTTAAGATTAGAGAGCTTTTCGTCTCATAACGTGGTGCTCCTGGGACTCTAAAAAAATTCAAAAAAATTTCTCAACAAAAAATGAAAGGCCCATGAAGGTTAGGATGCGTTCACTTCGGAGCAGCATCCACCAGAGATCATTAGCGTCCACAGCGTTCCCAGCGTCTGGCAGCGTCAGCGACTAGGAAAGTATGGATATCGATCTAACTTCTGCCGTATTTGGCGTCTGCCAATGTCTACCAGCGTCCACCAGCGTCTACCAGCGTCCGGGAGTGGAGAGTATGGCGCGATAGGAGGGTAGCAGACAGCTGGTAGAGTATGGGGAGATAGGAGGGTAGCAGACAGCTGGTACCCTCCTATCGCACCATACTCTCTACCAGCAGTCTGCTGCTGGTCGCTGGTGGACGCTGGTAGACGCTGGCAGACGCTAGATCGATATATATACTTTGGCGCTGCGGCTGCCAAAGGCTCGGAACGCTGGTGGTCGCTGGTGGACGCTGGCGGTCTTCCTGCAAAGCGTGAACGCAGCCTTAGAAGGTCTACGTTGCGGTGTTGCAAGTAACGTCACGTGCACTTCCATTTCAACCTATTCGGTTCATCGTGGAAATGCTACGGTATGTCGGGACAGTTAACTGGAAAACATTGTGTAAGAATAGGTTATGTAGAAGTTTGCAGAGTGGCTCATCTTGTAGCCTGCGAAGTCCAATTCCCAACGATCGTGATTTACTGACAGATTTTCCTTGGAAACTGCAACGGAGCAACAGACGCTAAGAGGGCACAAGTTCACCCACTGCAAAAACACCCCTTTTCATATTTCGCAGTTCATCTATTTGTATTTCAATATATATGAAAATTCTACATCACATCTATGTGTATGGTTTTGCAGTAATTTCTTAATTATTCTCAACAATGATTAAGGATCAGAACTTACCCCGCACAACATGACAGCCTTGTCCGTACAGAGCCCACCGACAAATGCGAGACCGCCAGCATAACGATACGTGATCAGGGCAGCGAAATCATGTGGAGGTAGCTTGTGAAGGCTGAAAAGGTCAAAGAAGCTTTCGTTCCTATAAAGCTTAACTCCTCTATTACTAGTTACGCAACTTGTAACTCATTCGCGGCCAGGATCGTGCCATCAGTGCATCGAATTGTCCAGCTGAGAAACGGGCACTGATAGGGGGAGGGTTGGGGTGATCTCATAGCTGGGCTCGATGGGTATGGTCCAAAAGGGCTAGCTGGATTGTTCACGAGGGCAACTTGGACTCGATTCCTTTGATCACTACAATTTTCTGTACTTCTCTGCACTCTCTAGTCTGCGTAGCGTTCTGTGTCCAATGTGACATCACACATTTCAGCTTTCGACATGAAAAGCACCACTGGATCCCTTCCCCCTCAAAAAAGTCCACCACTCAACGTGCCACATGTTCTTTTGCACCATGTGATGCTCTGGTAACCGCTGCTCTCTATTCGCCTGTGCTAAACGGTTTCTCAATAGGGCCATGAAAGCGTTCAAATAGTCACGCAACCGGGGCAACGACCAAGATGTCGCGCTGTGGTCTTGTGATTGGATCGTGCCCAAGCAGTCTACGACATTCATCCCTTCAACGTTCTTCTACAGGCATCAGATACAGTGGTTATCAGTGAAGTCAGTCGGGGCGTGGCAGCTGCGCTTGGGTTTGCGCGCCTAGCACATTTGCACTTCGCGCGCGCCTGCCCATTTTCCATCGATTTTTGCGATCTCATCTAAACGCGTAGTGGGAAAGGGGCAGGCGCCGCGTCAAAATTCCTGCCACGTCAACCGCCCCGACTGACTTCAATGATAACAAATGCATGCTTGAGATAGCAATACCGCGACTTTCCCTGAAGATTCTCTCTATCAAGTGGAGGAACAGGTTCCCCCGTTTTTTCCAATCCTTGTTTTCGCTGCTTTTTCGAAACCATTGATTAGACCTACCGTTGACGGCGATATTCTTGAAATCCATAAAGACTTAGATTACTGCGCATCGTTTGCAGCACATCCACAACAACAATGCCGAGGCGGAGTTGGTTGAAATACTGAAAAGTACTTGATATTTTTCAGCAACCTGGTAACTGTGAATGTAGCTGCTAAGGGAGGTCTTTTTATTTAGAAAGGTCCAATC
>MU941118.1:0-10778 GCA_036418165.1 Cooperia oncophora
CCGATCGTGAAAGGATAATTGGATTGCTTGATCAGAGGCAATGAATCGATTCATCGGCCTTCTGTACGCCAGACGACTCATCTGGCCTCTATGGTCTACATCTGTTCCTCACAGTAGCGCTGCTTATAGCGCTTCTTTCCTATATTTGTTGATTTTCAAAGGAATTCTCAATTCAACTGCTGTTTACGGTACATAAAAATTCAGTCTCCTCTTTAACTACTTGTTTCCGCCATCTTGCATGGGAAGGAACCCACGCTACTTTTTCCGTCTTATTAGCTTTCGATAGTTCAGAATTCTCCTTAACAGCTGATTACTTCAATTACGATTCACTTTACTAAAAATCAAGATCTCTTTGTTCCAAATCTGCCTGCCCTTCCTATCTCAATACCCTCAAACCCTCAAATCAATGTTGTCTATCTCTGATGTAATTACGGCGATCTAGAAAATGTATTAATTATGATGTAGTGAAGCAGTGATGTTAGGAACTGACGATGGAGGCCCCTGAGCCACATTTAACAAGTATTCAAAATATAACTGACTAGCTTTATTCGGCATTGGTTCTTTCTCCGTCCATAGAGCCTTGGAACCCGTATTTTGCTTTGAACACAATGCGGACGCCGTTGTGCGAGGATCTCCGTATTTCGTTACTTTTCAAACCGATAATCCTCAATTTCATCTGTTTCTTTCACTTTTCTATGAGATATTTGTTTTCTCTGCCTAAAAACGTGTTCTGTTGAACAAGATGCTGAATAGACCGTATGAAACGCCGCAGAGAGAAAAAAGTATGACACACCATGTGTGTCACGCGGTCCGGAACGTGTTAAACAAGGGTGACTACAACTGAAATGGTGAACAAAGAAGTATTCTCGTCAAGTGAATAGGGCTTAAAACCTGATTACAAAACAGGTTGGGAAGGCGACCTTCTCCTCATTACCACCTCTTTCTCCTCAATACCGGATCTTCTCCCGCTCGGGCCAAACAAGCCTTCTACCCTCCGGGGACGGTAAATTGGTACCAGATTCGTCTGGGAGGATAAAACACTGACTTGTACATCGGCTGGCCACCGCAAGTCATTGTATAGGCCACATCGCATTCAATAAGCCACTACGATTCTGAATGGAAGTAGAATGCGCGCGCATCTCAAAGAGGGAATTGACTAACTTGCAGGGCACATCATCGAGGGCTTCCTCAACAGGGGGGGGTCGAACTTGTTCTGAAAAAGAGTTTCTAGTTGAGTTTTCTTGTTCCACGGACGGTACGAGGGCGGGGAGGGGGGAGGGGACATCATTACTCGTTGTTGGGAGAGGGTTGCTTTCTGAGAGAAACTTGCGGCGTTGCGAAAAATTTTTCAAGCATCCGGAAAAATTTTTTCCCAACGTCGCAAGTTCCCCTAAGAAAATTGGTGATTTCTTGCAGTTTCTCCCGTCTCACATGTGCGATACGCCTCCCCCCCCCCACTCCTTCCTTCCGCTCGACAGCGATCGTATAGGAAGAGGGAACTGTGGGGTTGTATCAAGCCACCTTTTAAGGGGGAGGGAGTCGTACTCGACCGAAATCCCATACTAATGATGTGCCGTGCTTTGAAGACTTCATCCTTTACCCTTTTACCCCTCTTTGTACGTCCGAGATTCTTTTGGGAGGATTACTGCTTGATAAGCGGTAATATCGAATCTAACGACCGAAACTATAGGCCATAGCCCTGCTAAACATAAACGTTTATGCTAGCGTATAAACATTAGGGCGTTATAAGTACCACTTTCCTCAGTGAGCAATCTTCACAAAAACTATTTGCCGTAGTACAGTGCTTCTTTTACGGCAGCACTTCTGCACCACCATTAGTTTTCTAAGGAAAAAACGATGGGTAAGTACTCATGCACGTGCGCATGTGTTTTTCGGCATTTAATAGCGTTTTCGGGGCGTCCTCGTACTCGGCGATGTCTGTGTTGAACTAAGCAAAGGGCGTTTTTCAATAAATTCAAGCGTATTGCCTTAATATTCCCCTAGAAAAAACGAAAATTCCTCGAAAATAGAAGAGGAGGTGACAAACGTGCCAAGTGGTACGAAAAGCGTACTCTGTCGCCGTTGATTAAAAATCATCGAGAAAAACTAATTTTTAGAGGAAGAGGGATATGAGGTCGAGTAATATAATATGAGCTTCAGGGTTCTGTTGATGAAGGTCTTCCAGTTGTACTTTTCTTGATACTTAAGAATCACTGAACTTGACAGCTTCGCAGGGCGCGTGAAGAAGTCGCCCTTAGACGCACTTGGCACACATTCTCTACACGTTTCACTCACTTCGCCCTCGTCGACAAAGGTGGTCCTTCTGAACTCATTACACCCATTTCCGGGCTCTTTTGTTAAGGCATATGGCATTCGTACGCGGTCCTCTCGACGTGCACTCGTTGCTTTGTTCGGTCTAAATTGAATGTAAAAAGGTGTACTACTTGAAGGAGTTACTCGAGCAATAGTACACCAATAGTACTCCCTCAATGAAAGTTGTCTGAACGATTCAGGAGAGTACGCACTTAGAGTGCTGCACCAAACGCTCATAATAGACGAATAGCAGAGAACTGAATTAATTACGATAGTCGGGAGATAAAAGGGCGCGCCACTACGCAGCCCGTAGTAGCAGGTTACGTCTGGTGCAACTCTGGCATACTGGGAACACCAGTTCTCGCCAAGAGACTGTAAATCATTTTTTCCTCTTTTCACTTCCTCATTTCCTCTTCTTTCACTTGCAAACGTTGTAGGCAACAACTGTCCTGTACTCGAAGTTCTTCTAGCTCACTTATTGCCGTAGAACCTACTTCTCTTCATTACTGGAGTACATGAGTTCAGCTTCCCATTGTGGAAGTAACAATCACCAGGTGCGGTTGGTTCGATTCTTCGCCGATTATTATGCAAAGGATGCGTCGGCACTTTCGGATTTGGCCCTCTCAATCCAACGTTTCACCTCGTTTATACGCTTACTAAGTAGCACTAATATCTTTTTGAATCTACAAAAGCGTCACCAAAATTTTTTTTCTTTTGTTTAAAAAGCGGTCTGCCTGTGGCTCTGTTGTGGCGGATCAGGATAGGTCTTACAACTGAAGCTCATGTTTCATTCGGCTTATTTTTGGGATGTTTTTTTTCCCATGATACATAGTTCGTTGGATTGGCTTTTCGTCCCTCTCTCTTAACTTTAAACATAGGTGCAGCTGTAAATATCATTAAGAAGTAGGATACTGCTAGGCAGGGTTAACTTAGCAGTAAACCTGTAAGGTCGGAAAAACAGGGTGATTAAGTCCAGAATTTTATTTCGCTGAAATGTAGTTTGGTGGTTTCTTTTCGAAAGGACTAATTAAAATTACTTTGGTGGGAAGCGAAAGGACCGTTTAACAAAAGCAATTGCTGGGAAAAACCGGCTGAGACGGTACCTAAAGGACTCCTGGTAACCACAAGGAAGGAAAGGTAACCAGAAGGAAAGGTAACCACAGTGGGAAGGACCCCTACCGCAGTTACCGTGAGGGCGGAACCCTTTTTTTTGTCCAGCAGGTTACCCTACGAGGCTTCAGCGCTCAGCCAGAATTCCTCACCTCCATTACGGCAAGTCCACTTTTGCAGAAAGGGTCCTTTAGATCCACCGATTTCCTCACCTCCATTACAAGTCTGCAGAGAGTCCTTTAGATGCCCTACCATTAGCCAACGTGGACCCACTTCTGCTCTGGTAGGACTCAGAAGAACTCTCTGTTGCTTTTGTCCTATACAGCTGAGAGGCATCACTACTTCGGTTCTATTTCAGCTGTAGTTCTAGTAAGAAGTCATTAAAGTGGTCTACCAGGAACAGCTGTGGAATTCCTGACCTAAGTGTTTGTATTTCTTGAACTTACCTCTACGCATATTTCGGGCAATTAAATTGATTTCTGATTGAAAGAGCATCTGAGAACTACGATTGTAATGAAGCACTGGTAGTCATGATCACGCCCAGTCACACTGTCTGAAGTTCGGGATCTAGGAGTGACTTTAAATTCCAGCTTGTAACCCTCAAATCGTACAGGGATCTGGAGGTTGTGAGGAACAGGTACAGAAAGGCAGACGGAAGGCCAACTGAACAGGGCCTATCTTTGTTGCCACGTTGAGTAGCTGTACTGAAAGTTGCTCATTACTTTTTGATGTTACTCGATCCGCTACGAGAGGAAGAATAGCAGGTCGTTCCACCAGCAGGCCCAATCCCCATAAACCGATTTTAGCACCCGCCTGTGCGACGCCCTTTCTTTATGGAACGTAAATGACACACTTCATTAAGGTACTGTTCAGTGCATAGCTTACAGATGTAATGCTTGGATATTCGGGGCCAAATGTGTTCATTGCCGTTTTTCTGGGACATGGAGGATGGCAATGCTGGGGTTCTTCGGTGATTTGACTCTGATTTTTCATCTGAATGTATAATAACAATGTGAAACTCCAAAAGTTTATTCCAAAAACTCAAAAGACAGCAAAAGTCTCAAAAGTTTTTTAAAATATCTTATCTTGCGATATTTCGGTGCGTAGCACCTTCCTCAGGCCTGAAATTATTTAGCTTGTTTTCAGCTGGATATGAGCCTACAGAAAGTAATGAGACTCCGGGACAGCACCATACTCTGATTTTTCAGTATCTCCAATATGTCTCCCGGAAAGGTGGAAACCTTAGGCCATTGAAGTTTCATCCAATAACCTCGCTTGGTGGAAGTAATTTAACATACGATATTTTCCATAGTTTTCCTGGAGGAGGGACATATGACCTATATGAGTAGCTCCCTTCAATGGTGAACGGCTCAAATATGTACAACTGAGAGTTTGTTCTGGTAACAGTAGGAGGGCTGAAAGAGTACATCGTCGCAGAAGGTGGTTCGATTCTCCTAAAAAAATAGTGCCTTATTGTGAAATGGTCCGCGCTATCCCAACTAGGACCTGCAAAATCTGCTGCTACCATTACGCCAGTATCAAATAACACTGTAGGCCTGGTGCAAAGGCATCTGTGACCCTTCTGCTATGCTTTACTGGATCTATCCAGTGTAGTCGCAAATAGTGTATTATCCCAGCGAGCCATTTCCATTTCGCCTGCTCGTAGGAAAATGTTCTGGCGAGGATTTGACAGACTTTTTGTGGCGTATCCACTTTGTCGTAGCTCTATAGCTTCGCAGTGACAATAAACAGCTCTAAAGAGGTTTCCAAAAACCTAATGGGTTTATTTAGTTTTACTACAATTCTTAACAACAGTAGATGTTATAGGTTCTTTCGGCGGTCACTCACGTGATCCATTGGCCTAGTGCCATTATTGAGTAGCCCTACTTGCGACCTCATTAGCTTAGAAAGGACAACGGAACCTGCCAAAAAGAAGCTGCAGTGAAAGCTCAGGCTCAAAGTGCATTTTTTTTCTTATACTGTTTCCAAAGACTCATAGTACGTTGACAATTTCATCGTTACCCTTCACGTCAGTGACCGACCGAGGAACGGACGGGCACGACGAGCCCAAAGACACATTAATATGTAGCGCTCTTCGTTGCGCTACGTCCTCGACGACGATCGGGCCATCGGCAGGGGGCCCCCGTTTTGCACTCGCGCTCAACGAATACACTCACGCACATCTAGTAAACGTTTCCTATCGTCAGATTCTATTTAACGGCACCAGTCGCTGCTTTAGCGATGAGAGGCGATAAAATCGTCGGAAAAACTCTCACGACTTTGGCTCTCGTTCTCACCTCGGCGGACCTCATGTCTGTCTTCATACATCCTCATGCTCGTGCTTATCGCCGCCGTTGTACTTTTTATCATGCTACTAGTTGCACTATCGTATCACTGCGATTAACACATAAAAACTCATCCATCTAGTTGTCAGCTACTTTTTTCTACTTATAGCGCTCAAGGATTTGTTGACTGTAAAGCAGTTACTCAACTTACTTTTTCAGATAGCTAAACGAATGTGACGATTCTAGTAGGCGACTTTGCATGGTGATATTTTGTAATTATGAAACGATTACTAACTTATGGATTGATATTTCTGATCGCCATCTGTACAGTCGTCTACACGGTAAGACATTTCCTTTTCTATTGGAATTACTTACATTGCTTCCTCGTACTACTTCTAAAGGTCTCAGTCGGACGAATGTCCTTCCAATAAGTGCACCCTGACCTTAACGCAGTTCAAAGATGTCTTCTACGCAAATGTTATGCAATCTGCGGAAAATGTTACTACTCGCGGATTTAGTGTAAAATTTTGAAACGTAGTGAGATATCCGGAGGATTTCTTCCAGGAAAAACAATCACAGATCTCTGCCACATTGCCATTTTCTGTTCAGGGCACCTCCTGGCTCCGGGGAGGACGATGATTTTGTAAGAATTTATGCCCCCTTGAAAGTTGGTCCTCTGGTTGGTCTGGTGAAGACCACCCTTCCTCTCCCATCCTGCCTCAATTTTTCTTTGAATTCTCCCAACTTTTTACTACATTTACCCGCAAAACATCATTGGTTGGGGGTTTTGGTCGAGTCCGTGCAACACGCCCCTTCTTTAGGGGGGGGGGCGTGTGACCCCTTGGTCCTCTGGTTCGCTTCGACTGTCGAGCGGGCGGAAGGAGGTGTATATAGTACGCATGAAACAGTAAAAAACCACGAAAAATCAGCAACCTCTCTTAGAAGACTAGAAGGGAAGTACGACACCCTCCCAAAAACGAGCAAATGTGACCCCTCTCTACCAGCGACCAAATGCTACCCCCCCCCCCATAGGGGATCCTTAACAGTGATATGCCCAGCCGCAAAAACTACATCGAAGGGGGGGGTATACAGCACTAGTGAAACGGGAAGAAATCGAGTAATGTCAACAACGGAAGATGCACGATCCTGACTCCGCCGATCCAATACGACCCCCCTCGATACTGATTCTCAACCCTGGTTATACTAGTGATGATCCGCAAAGAAGGGAGCACTAGCTCTGTTACGGACGGCGACCCCTCTACGATGTCGTGGGTCTTTTTTGACCATTCCATAACTTTTGGAAGGCGGCCAGTGGTAAGGTCACTATTTGTCCTCCCACGAGTTCACTGCCAGTTGACAGTATGACGCATGACTATAGTATGGGTTCAGGAAGTGATTCATCCTTATTCTCCGGCCTCTTTCCTCTTGTCTGTACGACCACGATCGCTGTAGATGGATTGTCAAGTGCTGAACGGTTAGATCGAACTTAACTACCAAAACTGTTGACTGCTGCTCCAAGAATATTAGGATTAGGAGCACAGTGTGGCTCGGGGGTGGCATTTTGCACTTGCGCTACTTCCCATCGTCGTGTCAAACCATCAGGACCTGTGAAAGTCCTGAGACCTATGAAATCTTATGAAGCCATGAAGTATTACCAGCCGATGTTTTTAGAGACCACTTGCCTTCTCTTGTTGAGATACCTGTCAACCCGTGTAGGGCAGTGAGCGCGACGACTGGAAGTAGCTGAGGTGTAGTTCTCTTTCTTCGTTCCCCCCCCCCTCTGAGCCGAACTGGGCCCAATTAGGTAACAAATTAAACAGTGGGAGCGCTGTCCTGTAAGCGTTGGGTGCGGGTCTAGACTTGGGCCCTTTGGTCATAGCTCAGCATTCTCAGAGCGCGAAAGTGGCGTTATGTCGGAGTTATCACAGTGGATCAATTCAGTTAACAATACTGCGTACTTACGAACGATGTCGCACAACAATCCCCTTTTCTTCAGCAGGCACTTTCATGGGATTAGAGTGGTCCTTTTATTTGGGCGCTATAAACCCCAAATTACAGAAGTCAGGGCACGCTCGCCCTGCCTTTGGGAAAAATTGTGCAAAATTCTAACCCTCTCCCGAATTTCCTCTTTTTGTATCTATGATATTTTTCTGTTTCTTTTTGTATCTCTTCCCGAGCCTACCTACTATTTCCCTAATAAAGTCCAGCTTTCCGTAGAATGCCCTCAGTTTACGCCTCCCCCCCCCCCAACAGAAATGCTGCCGCCGATAGCAGGTGAAGGGGGAGGAGGGTTATAGTGTCAGTTGGAGAGAACCAAGAAAAGTTGGAAGCGGGACATTTTACCCAAAAGCCAGATGCAGCCTCCCCGCGCCTACCTCCCTCCATCAAGCAAGTAGCCCCCCTTTGCTTGATATCCTCAACGTAGGCGTGCTCTGGTGGAATTTATTTTCAGGGCGTTTCTTCAATTGACTTCGAAGATGAGCTGTATAGAGTTTTTTTTTGCCCCTCAAGGCATTGCACCTTCCTTCGTCGGAGTCTTGACCCTGTTCATAGCCCACTCAGATACTTTTTTCTAGGAGTAAAGTTCTACCTAGACATACCCATGGCTAATCCTCTGTTCTCAGTCCGCAAATCTCCGCCTCAAAAAAGGGTGTTAGGGATCGGTCCGCGATTTTTTTCCGTGAGAGCGTTACGCTTGCAAAATTCTAATCCCTACGGAGTGATTTTTCAGTCAGGTGGCATTTGAAGCTGAATGAAACACGGGAAACGTGCAGGTTTTGTCTTCTTTTCCCTGCTTCCCTCGCTAGAAGTTGTAAAAAAGAAGAAGTACCGTCAGGGAAGCGAGCTAGCAAGAACACGAGAGCAATCATTGAGTCAGGTTTAGCCTACTGATCTCAGGGACAAGGGGTAGGATAAGGTAGCATGTCGGTGCTGCTCACTGTTTACACAAGCGGAAGGAACGAAATCCGTGCACTGGCCCATAATTCTAACAATAACGCTGGGGAGAGGGAGGAGTTGGCGGCCGATAAAAAATTAAAAATTGGGCCAATTTTTCAAGCTAGATTGTTTTACTCTCACAGGTACTTTTAACACTACGAATAAAGATTGGCGAAGAGATTGATTATCGCTGAACTCTCTGATCCCTTTCCTTTTACTTCGTAAAATATTCGAGGTGTTTTTTTTCTTTTTAAAAACCTACCCCTCGGAGAAACGGTCACCTCCGATGAAACAATTGCGGATGCCCTTCTAGTACATACTTTTTGCCACAGCGGTGCAGATGTCTTGAAAAACTATGCTTCAAAGAAAAGCGTGCACTGTTTTGCGAGAGCGTCGGTGAATGAAAGTGCACCGGGCTGTTTTTCTGCCGAAGCGGGAGAGCTGACGGGGGAGCCAAGCGGATCATGGAGTTTTTGATTGCCGCAAACGGAATATCATTTTGTTTCATTTTTTCGAGGGGCTTTCCAGCTGTAACGGACAGCATATATAATTTTCAATTTGTAGTATTCGGCCAATGACAACAATTAAAATATTCCAAAAAAAATTCAGCAATGATGGATCCGTTTTTGGATACGCCGTACATTCTGCTTTCACTTGGAATCGCAGCGACACTTTAAACTGGCCCACTTTACGAACCCCGAAGGGGGGGGGGAAAGGCTGCCTTGGGCGCGAGTAAGTTCGTTTTTTTTGGCCCTTGGCAAGCTGCGCCTCTTGCCACTGTGCCACCTCGAATTGCAATGAGTAATATGTGGGTGTACCATTGAAGGCAAGAAGTGAAGCGCTGGTGTAACTATGTAGTAGCTTCTTAGTAAAGGTTGTACCCATTGCTCGGTCATTTGTGCGCTACATGAGTAACCAGACCAAGGATTCAAAACGAGGCTATATTCGCCTCATGTCACTTGCAGGTCCATAAGACTGAACGCGATCAAGTCAAACAAGCCTCTCAGTTAGCTGCAGACTCATTTGCGAGGGTTCAAACTGTGGACCTCGGCATAGAAAGATGTGTTCGCAAACGACCGGTAAGCTGAGTGAACATGCAGTTACCTTGGGAAACGTAATGGAGGTCGTATGCGCGGCGCATTTCAGTTACACTCGACAGCGTAGGCCTTGTTCCTCCTTAGTATCAGAGAAAGGCAAGGCAATCCATTAGGATTTATATCTTAAATTTTTATCATTTTTCATATCTCGGAAGCCTAGTGTGAAGAGACGCGGTCATTAAAGACTACTAAGCTATGAAATATTGTCGAACCCTTTGGAGCTGAGTGATCCATCCGGAATACGCCATGCACTTAGCCTTAGTTCATTTTCGTGATTATTGACTAGGTGGAGTAAGGAGCGAGCGTACAGTAAGGCATTAGCTTCATACCAAGACAATCTTCGAGCCATAGCACCGAATCCCCTAGACATATTCGACACCAATTGGTAATCCTAGAGAAGTTGGGTCCTCATTTCTGAGAAGGGGACCAAACCAATGGTCTCGTGGCGGCCAGGTCAACCTCTGCGCTTACAGTCCTGTTCGCAGCAGATGCTGGAGAGTGTCCGAGGGGCTGCATTTGGCACGGTGCCAGCTCATTTTCCACTAGCTGATGCTGGCAAGTGATCACCATTAGTGGATAGCGGGCCCTCACCAAACCCAGCCCCACTGACAGGCCACGACGTCTGCAGCGAACACCATTCAGCGTCCAACCCATAGGTTAGATAGCCATTTTAAATCAAAATGTATTGGAACAATTTACAAATAAATCTCAATGGCACAATTTTTCAGGCTCGCGTCGGACGAGCTCCGGCTGTGTGGGGAGACGCGGCACCGGACTACTCAGCCGTGAAACTTGGCAATGCTCCATATCGTTATTTGTACACACTTCTTTTTGTTGATGATAAAATTGTAAGTCGAAAAACTCGTTCTACTATAAACGCTACTTCTTAAATTGAATCATTCTTCAATTGATCTGCACCCTAACCTGAGTGGTGCACTCCTTGAGTGCGAGAGTTTGACCTTGAGGCTACCTCCCACAGAGAACGAGCAGTGGTCTCGTGATCGGTGAAGTGTCCGAGATCACTAATCATGAGCCA
>MU941121.1:0-16407 GCA_036418165.1 Cooperia oncophora
TGGTGAGGCGGAGGTGGTGTAGGTGACAAGTGGAGCGTTACCACTCGCGCGGCGCCGGGTCGACTCCCGCCCAGGCCAACCAAGCCTTCTACCCTCCGGGGACGGTAAATTGGTACCAGATTCGTCTGGGAGGATAAACACTGACTTGTACATCGGCTGGCCACCGCAAGTCATTGTATAGGCCACATCGCATTCAATAAGCCACTACGATTCTGAATGGAAGTAGAATGCGTGCCGCATCCCACAAAGGGATTGATCAACGGCGAAGACTTTATCCTTTTATTATGTTAGAACCAAGCTCCGCAAGTACATTTTTGTTTTGAAACACCACCCAATGTACGGCGTCTGTGATCGCGGAGTGTGCATTGCAAATTGCAGGCAACAAAACCCTGATTTCTAATAAAAGGCAGCCGGCACGAAAAAAAAGTGCCTGGCAGAACAGAATCCTCGCGACCCTGGGCAGGCGCTGCGTAGCGTTTTTTTAGAGCGTGAGATACCCTTACTGAGCCCAGATCAAGCGAACATACCGACCCGGGACGCTCACCGCATCGCCCGCCCTACAACGAACTAACTGTACCTCATGCTCGTATTGCTTCATTTGCTAAATAAAATATGAAGCGAAGGAATTGGTATGAAGTAGCCGCGGTTTCTCCTGCTAGCATTTCATGCCAAGTACCAAATTATCAAGCCAACTGCCTTTGATTCTTTTCACAGAAATACCTTGGCTCCTTGTTTTGAGTTAATTCCCTTATAGTAACTGTTTTTTTATCACGGGAGTTCGCGTGCTAAATTTACCACTTAATGTAAGTTATGGGTAGAAGGCATCAGGTAGGACACTAACCTGTAGATAACCCTTACCGAGTTTAAATTTTTCTTTTGTGGGAAAGATATAAGATCAAACATAACCACCTTTTTGAAGCTGTTTTGTTATGATAACTGCTGTTTAACGCCGCAGTACGCGTTCGAAATGTTATCACAAGAATGCTGAGTTGTGGGCAAAAGTCGTGCCCCAGGCGGGAGTCGAACCCGCACCTCACGCTTTCCGGGCGAGTGCGCTATCCTCGTTAAGCATAGCGCACTCGCCCGGAAAGCGTGAGGTACGGGTTCGAGTCCTGCCTGGGCACGACTTTTGCCCACACTTTAGCGATTCCTGTGATAACCACCTTTGTTCTTGTGGTGTCGTTACCAGCATCTGAACCATCGCAGCCACGGAAGCCATCGCTTCACAACACAGGCTGTGGCAGTGCAGCCACATGTAACTCCGATTACAAAAACAACTACAAAACAATGCACTACAGATACATTACAATACATCAATTATTGATATTACTTTGAGAAGAGCTTGAATATTTAAGTCGGATTGTGACCGAATTTCTACCGAGTTCATTCATCTATCCGATTTCATCACGTTATGGAACACTACCACAAGCGAAAATATTCTCGTAATGTTGATATTCTTCATACTAATTATAATTATGGTTTCTCACACAAGTCTTTTCAGATCGATCCAGAAAAGCCTAAACCCCAAGAGAAAACAAAAGCAGAAGTGTTCCTTGTTGGAAGTAGATCATTTGTCACGAGATTTTCTGTTTTTCCCTTTGTCTCTTTCCTTATTTCTTATCTCTTAGTATCACATATCATATAATGCCTAACATATATTATAGTCATCAGAAACAGGTCAGCTATTAGAGGCCCCGGATACTGTACGCTAAGAATCGCAATCCCTGCGACCAAAAGCGCGTGTGACCGAGGGGGGGGGTACAGTGATGTGTTGCCAAGGCTGCCTTCTCCATGAATTGATACCATTCCTGAGCACGGCAGTGCACGGAACGCCACGAGAGTAACACGGTTGAAGACATAGGCGAGCCCGTTGCTCCAGAGCGAGTGGCCAGTGGCTACAGCTATAAGCCACGGTGGCCTCATAGGCTTTACTCATCACCATTTCGTTAGGCTGCGTTTATACTTTGCGGCAGCGTAGCGTAGCGCTTCCAGCGTACGCCAGCGGCAGTGCCGAAGAGAGGATGCATATCGATCTAGCTTCACCAGCGGCACGCTGGCGTACGCTAGCGTACGCCAGCGTTTCTCCAGCGTTTCACCAGCGTTTTGCTAGCGCTTGCAGCGGCAGGGAGTAGAGACTATGTGGCCGTGAGAGAAGCGGAATCGACGTGTATTGTAGAGACCATATGGCCGTCGGAGACGCAGAAGCGATGTGCATTGTAGAGACTATGTGGCGTCGGAGACGCAGAAGCAATGTGCATCGTAGAGACTATGGGGCCGTCGGAGACGCAGAAGCGATGTGCATTGTAGAGACTAAGGGCGAGTGGAGACGCGCAATCGATGTGTTTTGTACCCTCCAGCTCTCCCATAGTCTCTACTCCCCTGCCGCTGCAAGCGCTAGCAAAACGCTGGTGAAACGCTGGAGAAACGCTGCGTACGCTAGCGTGCCGCTAGCGTACGCCAGCGTGCCGCTGGTGACGCTGGTGAAGCTAGATCGATATGCATCCTCTCTTCGGCACTGCCGCTGGCGTACGCTGGAAGCGCTACGCTACGCTGCGCTACGCTACGCTACGCTGCCGCAAAGTATAAACGCAGCCTATTGCGTAAGTCGAAGCGATCTTTTTATTTGCTTTGATTCACTGTGAAAGCGTGAATGTCTAAGGAATGAGCGGCATGAAAATCGTTGTTGCCTCTCTGAAATTTTAAAATGGAAGTTTAAATGGTCAACTAAACTACTGCTGTGACTGAAACCTCCGAAATAGTTCCTTTTTGATGAATGCTTGACTGTAGTTATTGCTCGGAGCTCTGGTCATGACCGTGACATCGTGTCTGTCGTTCGCGCCAGTAGGCCTCCTTTCAGCGCTAGAGAGTACTGGACTCGATATAATCTCCTATATCTGGGTTATTTGACATTCTTATCAGAAACGTCTTTCCTCTTTAGTGTTGGCTCCATCTGGCGTTAACCTGGTGCTACTGGTTCTTCTGGCACCCAACTTAGATATAACTTCTATTCCTGGGTTATTTCGTATCCTTACTGCAAATGTGTACTTCCTTTTTACTGCTACGTGGCTAAAAAGGCTGCCATTTTGGCCACAACCTTTTTAGCAAATCAATGCAAACGGCCCTGCGGAAGTTTGACATCCTCATAAGAAAACGTTTATTTTCGGAGCCAGCTTGCGTAGGGCACTCTGGTTGTTCGCGCTCTGCCAAGCATGAGTGTTGGGTAAGAAATCCCACCTATCTAGGCTAGCTCTAAATAGCACCCATACCGGAAAAGTGTGTTGGTTTGGCCGTCTACAATTTTGAAAAATAAAAAATCCAAAAAGCGCATATAGTATGATTCGTGAAAAATCACGATCGCACTAAATGTAGATAGGGCAGCGTTCGGAACTTCGCGATAAGCAGCGCTTTGGCCGCCGCCATCGACGATATCACGCAGCCTTCGGCGCGCATCCATCGCTTCGAACGCCCGCGACCGAAAGCCTGCCGTCGCGAAGTCTGAACGCGCCCGAAAGGTGCAGGTCAAGGCACTGCTGGAAATAAGCACGGCTTGCCAAGGTTGGCCCTAATCATTTTCACATAAATCTGGACATGAACCGCAAAATTAGTCCATGAGGGACAAATACGAGCACCGATTTCTCATAGTCACGCATGCGAGAAACGCCATGTCCTGCGCATTCGCTTTCCCGCCATACGCGATTGTAGTCAGTGTTAACCGCGGAATATAATCCAACTTTCGCTCCTCTGCGACATGTGGAGGGTTCCTTCCAGGTAACTTCGCTGAGGTATTCTGTTAGCCATTGTAATTCGCGGGTTCTCCGTGCTGGACACGCTCTAATCTAGTTCTGTTATCGACACGTCTTTCAACACTCTCATCTTCTCTAAGTAGTGCGTTTAGAGCTCTAGAGCCTCAACACGGAAGAATTCTGAAATTTCCTGCCAACAGTCTACGATAGATTCAAGAAGCATAATCTTCTGAAGGGAATACACCAGAAATGTAACAAAAAAAAAGCCATGAACTCGAATCTAAAGGTCATTAGGCTTGTTTGGTGGTAGTACAGGAAAAAATCAAATCCCAGAGTTTCTGTCGAGAACTGGCTCCGTGATAGTCTGTTTTCTTATCCTTTACGCGGTAGCTTACTTTACCATATTTAGGCAAGCTCAGCACTACTGTTGAACAACGGTTGTTGAAGAAAAATTACCAAAGGGATGTCGCCGCCGCTCGTGAGTAGAGTCACAAGGACATCTAGATGGGTCTACCTAGAATCATAGGTACCTCGATTTTCAGGTTGTGAAAAACTCAATATGTACAAGTACTATGATTGCGAATCAAAAGAACTGGCTGTTGCCAATCCACAGTTGGCACAAGTTGAGCCACCTCGTGAGCATTTCCTCTACTTTCGTGGACTTAGAAAAGGTGCCGTTCGGGAGATGCGCGTTGGCCTGGATCGTTACTTCCAAGTTGCGGCGGAAAGAGCTATGCAAGCCCTGTGTTGTGCGGAGCATTCACAACAGCACCCAATCCACGCAAGGCTGCCTTCATACTTTGCGACAACGACCAGCAGACATCAGCGCTTAGAGGGACCAGGTAAGTATGCATACCGATCTAGCGTCCACCAGCGTCCGCCAGCGAGTATCAGCGTCTTGAGGACTAGGAAAGTATGGATGCCAACCTAGCGTCTACCAGGACCAGGAATAGACAATATGGGGAAGTAGGAGGGAACAGACAGCTGAATAAGGCGTCGTGAAGTTGTGGCGTGTGCATCCGCCCTACTACACAATACCGTACTCCTGGTCGCCGGTGGACGCCGATGGTCGCTGGTAGACGCTGTCGCACAGTATGAACGCGGTGTAACGTGGAATGCTGCAGTGCATCGGCTTTCTTTAGATATGTGTATATCCCTTTAGCTTTTGGCTTCCTCTTTTCAGGTCTTGACGATTCCTATATAAAGTTTGACAAGCCGTTTTTCTTTATGATAACCAGGGAAGGTTCATCTGGCAGAATTGTACAGTGTATAGGTCGATTTGTGAGTAAATGGTTTTGTCTTCAACATCTTACTAACAAACGTTTTTTTGCCTATATTCTGTTTTTAGTTCGCAGTACCTTCTGATGAATGAGAATCCGGGTAACTCTAGATATTTTCAGAATAATGTATCTGCTGTTCATAAGAACTCAGGCGGATCGGCAGGTGTTGTGGATGTCTAGAAGCTTCAGTAACTCTGCTGCAAAGAACGGGCACATCATTTCTTACATTCAAATGATTTTCATTTCATATCAGAAAGTGCAAACGTAGGATCAATAAATTATGTTTTCTTTACTTCTTAAGAACTTAAGCTTTGTTAAATGGAGTTTTAATTTACCATCAACCTACGTTTTGCTCCTTTCCTGTGGTTCAAGGATTCGAGGATATTGGTAATGAGTCACTATCGTCTGCAGTATAACAAGAGCAATATTACATAGTGAACACCCAGACGGGTGAAATGAAGGCAACATAGGGGCTGAAACCTGCGATGCAGGAAGTGGAGAGTCAGCGTTGTAGGACGCTGGCCACCAACATTGCATGTCATGCTCGCACAATCCCGAGGGGCTCGATGTACCAGCTTACGCTCAGCCAGAATAGTCGATGTCCAGCTTGTAGCGCTTCCTAATGGGATCAAAGGGACTCTTTCAAACAAAAAGAAAATAGCGTTGACATTATAGTGGCTCAAATCTGCCACTTTGCAAGATACCCGCCATTTCCGCTCACAGGCAAGTGGCACGATGAATTGACAAGGCGTGCAGGGTCGATACGCCTGGCACCAAAAATTACAGCTTCCCTTAGCAGGTGCTATGTGACGCCTTTTCTAACTAAGGGTACGGTTATAGCTCTTAGCGAGGTGCAACATGCCGTCTTAGGCGCCCACCGCAACCGCCCGCCCGCCCACAAACGGCCGGACAGTCGCATCGATGGTGGTACTCTTATCGGTGTATTTATGAAATACAATTGATATCAAGCGGATACATTGATATACAGGGGGGGGCAAAAAAAGTCACTTCGACCGAGTCACATATCAGCAAAGTTTTCGCAGCCCAGAGGACGTGGATACGAGTACCAGGGCGGAAGATACCCAAGATGTTCCTCGATAAGCAGGAGCTGGCTCTCGCCCATCACCTTCATGTACACCAAAATATGAAGTCATCTCCAGTCGCAGCCTGACTGGAGAAGACCTTTGGAATTCATGTCACCTCCAAACAGCTGCGAAACTTCTAGTATGGAGTCACCCATGGATAGCTACCTGGAGACCAGTACTCTCGATCTGGATGACCTCCAACATCGAGCAGCTCCGACAACGTCGCCACGGTCTAGGACATCATCTTCACCGCAGTCGCCAAGGCGCGGGTTGATGGTATGGACCGGACGTACCTGGAATGGAAAGACCAATATTTTCTTCGTGGACCCCGGACTGAAGGTGAGCGCTGGCGGTTACATCGAGCAACTCCCTCCCTAACATGTCGTCGCCCGTACACCTTTTTAACACTTGCTACTGCCTACAGAGGTTCGAGGTGCTAGTCCTCCACAGAAGTCCGAGTCGCTTCGGCCGTTTGGGAAAACTCTCGCGCTACTTGGAAGGGGAAGGCGCGTTGCGCCGGCGCATGTACCTGGAGAAGATAGCCCAAGCACAGACCAACCCCCTCAATTACCTGGTTCGGGCGGAGTTCAACAGGGTGGTCTACGGTGGCGGAGAAATCGACTATCTCGCTGATCTCAGGCACCACATCGCGGTCGCGCGGCAGAATCTCTCGATGGCGCTCGTCAGAAGGCTGTGGCGGAGTATCATGATAGTATTTAATATGCTCTTTAATATGGTGGTAGAAATGTCCGATCAGAATTCAATAAAGTGTAACTTATAGCGCCTCGAAAGTCAAAGAAGAAAAGTGACTTTTTTGCCCCCTCCTGCATTAATGCACATGTGCAGCCGTATCTATAAAAGCGGTTCTTGGTTTTACTCCAGAAATTCCATCTCATCCGATAGCCCTCAGAACAAAGGCTTTTTCACAGGTTTTGATCACTTGATTTCGCTTTTTCCTCATTTTTGTACTGGATAGCACACCTGGTACTATCTTTGAGTAAAGACCAAATTATCGTGCCTTATGACTTTAAATGTTCTCAACGTCTGGTAGGTAACGCTTCGGATAACAAGGTAGTGAGATCGTTCAATGTACCGCACATAATAGGGAGTACTAGCATGCACCCTCTGTCAATGGTAGTCAGGATAACGAGTGCTGAGTCTCCTGGTATCGTGAACAGAGCACGTTCTCGTATTTGAGGGAAATTTGCGGAATGCGACCCTTCGATTTCCTGCTGTTATACCACTTTTTACCCGCGAAATCCAGAATAGCTTTTCAAAACGTTGTCAGATGAAATTTCCGCCTCACATACCAATATGGTGCACTTCACATTAAAGTCATTTCCGTTGTGATCCTCAATCTTGCGCCGCCAAGCGGAGCAGTTACAATGCCACGCCTTCTTTCAGCTAGATGTTCTTTGATGTGGGCGGCTAGTACATTTCCTGTGTCCGCCGATACACGGCTGTCACACAAGCCAGCTTTTGAGACCATAAATTACTCCAACTTTTTTCACAATTATGTTGCCTACGGTGCTGAACACCGCAGTTTGGTATCGTCAGGGCACGTTTGGGAGAATTTTCGCAAAATGTGATCCCAAATCTCCTCTGAACGATCCTACTTCTCCATGCCCGCCACCTTAGCTGTCTTTTTCCTGAATTTCCCAAACTTCCTACCAATTTCCGTTAATTTTTTTCTAAAAATTCTTCTCATTCATTCCTAAAAACTGCCACCAAGTCAGGATGGTAGGGATATTGAATAGCGTTTTGGTAAAAGGAAAAACCAAAGGAAAGTTATAAGCGTTTATCTTAAAGGTGGATGCGACCCCTTCCCTTCCTCCAGCCACCAAATACGACCCTTCTCGCTGAAAATCGGTAACGTACCACGTGCCCTGAGTATCATACATAGCTTGCTTTACAATCTACCGTGAACAAGCGGATTCTGCTACTGCTGTGTTGTTATGATAACTGCTGCTTTACGCCGCAGATCGGGTTCCGAATGTTATCACAAGAATGCCGAGTATAGCACTCGCCCGGAAAGCGTGAGGTGCGGGTTCGACTCCCGCCTGGGGCACGACTTTTGCCCATAACTCAGCATTCTTGTGATAACATCTCCTGTTGCTGTTCTCTAACACGACATTCTCACTCTGCTTCCTCAGTACTGTGGTCCTTTGCAGATCTGACGAGGCGGATGTGATTTAGTGGTGAGTGAGACGCTTACCATGGAAGGTCAAATTAAACGAGTGTAATCGCGTGCATAGTAGGCAATGCCCACGGCGTTTGCTGAGTTGACATCTTGAGTCAACATTTCATAATGCTGGCTGTAAAAAACTCACGGGTGTGACTAGACAGGATTCGAGCTTGTGGGCGTGCAATACGGCTTCCTTGGCCGCTGCGTCATTCTGTCTAATACTGCCACTCTAGTAGCTCCAGATTTTCGCGGTAATTCTAAAGCAAGCCAACAAACCTGTTTTCATTTTCATTTTCTTGATTTTTTCAAACATTTTTTCTTATCAGTAGATTACTTTCCAGGTGTTTGGGTTCTATTTGCTTCATTGAGTGGATTAAGATGCATCTTTCATTTCCTCACAAACTGCATGCTGATTGATTTTGAGAAACTTCCGAAGCTTTGAGACATTTAGATCAAATGGGACTCTGGGACAGCACAATACTCCTATAAACCCTCACAAACTGCCCATTTTTTTGTTCGGTGGGCTTCTGCTTTGCCCTAGAGAGCGCGCTTATGTGAATGTAGCTGAAGCAGCTGATATTTCTTGCTCAGGATAGCCAGGAGGGCTGAACCTTTTGAGTGACTCCTCTCAGATCGGTGAGGAGACTTGACAGTCATTTCAAAACAACTTAGATTTGGGGGATGAACTAGTTCATACTAGCATGAACTAGCAGTTTATGACTGACTATTCTCATGTTAGGAGTTATTTTCGTTAGTAAGGCCACAATGATCTTCGGCTTCCTATGCTCCGACGAAGGCCACAAAGCGGAAACATCGGTCAAATCCCGGCCCCGCGGCTACGAGGTGTAGTTATGTAATATGGTCGCAGTCAGCCGTGGACCATATCAGGGAAGGGCAAGATGACCCTGCCTGCGACTCTTTTTTCTACCCACAGTAATCAGCTTGTGATCAAGCCAGGAAGATACATATAGGAAGATGCCAAGAAGATAGGGTGAAAACCGCGGGTAGGTTCATCCCGTACCTTTGTTGACATCTTCTTCCGACTGAACCTGAGCTATACAGCTTAACATGTAGCGTCACCTCCATCTTCTCTCTTCTTGCAACCCAGTCGGCATGGTTAGTAAGCCTGCCACCTCGTAAGGCACAAGAAGTATTGGAAGCACACTGCTGCTTGTAGAAATAATTATACAAAAATTACAAATAACGTATACTTTTCGATGAGACGATTCTGACCGCTCGGCTTCACAAAGAAAACCCATCGCTACATGTTCTCCTATAGGACGATCTGCTTATTTCTAGTTTGTACAACCCTCCGGTGCTTCTAAAGCTTGGATTGGTCATTGCGAAGAAATTATGAATCATTAAGCATTCATTGATCAACTGGATTGGGCCCGGCTTTTGCAATCAAACGAGAATCGTCAACGTTTTTGCGAGAATAAGGTAGTTCTTGTATTGTTCTAGCCGTACGATGCTTTCCATCATCTTTCCAATGATGCTGCAGCAAGCCCAGCTTTTTCGAGGCTATTCCAGGGTTCTAGTTATCTCTTGCCGAATCTTCGTGCTTAGACTAAACCTCCACTTCTCTTCGTCTGTGCCTTCACGGAGAAGGAATCAAGGAATGAACAGAATGGGAATCAGGGGTCAGAGCTAGGGGAAATAACTAGTACCAATAAAACTCAAGATTTTTGTAGTTCGACGCCTTGATCACTAGTATCACATTCGGAGCGCAGTTCGGCGACGGGGGCATTTTGCACTTACACGCTTACGCTTCACTACTTCCAGTTTACAAGTCTCACTCTGGTGAAACTTGTGAACTCTTGTGAAGCTGGAGCAAGCTCGTCTAGCCACCATGGTAAACGTGTCAACTCAAGAAAAGGCTATCTAGATGGGTCGACACATCGATGGGAAGAAAATGCTCCCCCGCCCCTCTCCCCCCCCCCCGTCGCCAAGCTGCGCCCACATTCGGTTTCAGCGCCGGCGCCATTTGACCTTACTAGGCGCCAGCTGACGCCACCAACTTTTTCACCAACTTGCATATTGAGATGCTTTAGTGTTCTTATATTAAAATAACACTCGTCTTAAGGATCGTTCGATGCGCCGATCACGGGTATCGCACTCGTGCACAGCGCCATTTAGCGTTTTGATAAGGCTGAGCTCAGGAGGAGGAGCTATTCCCTTCTCGCCAAGAACGGCTCTTGTAAGCACTGTCATCCGCGCGCTGAGCACTATGCCGAAGCTAAAGGCTGAGCGCTATGATCGGTGTGCCTTACAGTAGCACTTATCGCAATCAGATATCAAATAACCCTGCTAACCCTGCCCCCCCCCCGCCTATAGATGTTTTCCACAATTTTGGTGAGAAAAGTGGTTGGGCGAATGGCGCCAGCGCCAAAAGCGTCACATTCGGGAAGGCACAGCTAACCCTTCAAGAAGAAGCTTCAGCAGCGCATCTGTTGAGATTCTGGGGAAGCAATACGTCATGGTGGCGAGAATGCACCCATGACATCAACCAAAACAGGGATGCGCCATGCATTGTACCTCTGTTCGAACTTGGAGAGGAGTTGCATGCTACATTATGCCATAGATCTCTGAAAAGCATACTACCCTATGAGTCACTAATTCATGTCTATTTGAAAGAACTAACAGTGAGTAACCTAAGTTTGAAATTCAGGGGTGGCTCGAGAACGTAATCCGACTGTAGTTTGTGCATACGTGTGTATGCGTTCGATCGATGCCACTTTTTGGTCTTGTGGTTTGTTTTTCATTCCCGCCTTTTTTTTTTTGTTTTGTGTTTGTTGTTTTTTTTTTTCTTCCCCGCAGTCCCGGCTGAACCGATTGAGAGGTCTCAATGTTTGTTCATCATCGACACTCACTAAAGCCTTACGGCTGACTTCTGTTCCATTTCAGCCACGCCCCTTCCGGACGTCATGACCCGCCCATTTGTTGCTCTTTCCGCTGTCATCGATGCTCGGTTCATGTGCCCTTAAGTACAATTTTGCGGTGTGACAGCTTCTATGCTTTGTCTGGGGCAGGGGGGGGGGCGGTTTCAGATAAAGTTGCAGGATCTTTTTCTTTTTCCAGCTAGGGAAGATGAAGATCAGACAGAGCGTTGCATACCATTATGTCTGGTCCAATTCTATTTTATTAATGGCCGTTTTATATCCCAGTTCTTCCACTGGGCAAGTATTTCCATATATCAGCGTACCATGAGCATCCAGTCGTAACGGCCGCCGTTCCAGCCATCTTCGCCATTCCATCCCGTCCGATAGTCTGGTCTGGCAGCGCCGAGATCGCCTTTATTCTTCTTGTTCACATTTTGTTCCCTCTTTGTTCTCTTGTTCTTCTTGTTCATTTCTCGAAATCTTTGCTGACTCTCCTGAGACTGCCTCCGAGGCTCAGGATATCTGATATGCCCTTTGATACATTCGGATCCGTTTCTAAACAAATTTCCTTTGCATTCTAAACCCCGCGATTGTGTGTTGTGACGTTCACTTAGAAACCTATAATCACTCTCACTTACTCTCAAGGAAGAAAAAAAAAGAAGATCATGGAGAACATTCTAAGTAAACACCCGTCAGCCTTTCCGGAGTTTTCCGGATCAGCAGATCGTTTTATGCCGGTGAAGCGATATTCTGCTGCCTCTCGCTCACTACTTCGTTTCTTCGCGTTATCTGGTACTAACACCATCTGAACGTGGAGAGCAGTCAGAAACAGTGCAGAAATTTTTGACAGAAAATAAACTCTTAGCTTCGGGGGCGGGACAACTGGGGAGGCCTTAGAACTGCCACTTATGAGGGCAACATCGCGCTCGATACTTGCTGTAAAGCCGCGAGAGTGGGATAACCTTAGAGAATAAGGACTAGACTGCTTGAATAAGGAAGGAGGCTACGGACTGTTTGAGCGCGGGGACTCCCTTTGAGGACCCAAGCGAAGAGAAAACACCAATAAAGAATATGGCTAAGACGACTGACATCCCGGCTCAGACGCTAGCGCCCATAAAGGGTAGGCTTTTCCTGTAACGTGCCACATGCCTCTCAAGTAGAATTTTGAATGGCTTTTTTATTAATCTGGGTCTTATGGAAGGCAACTTTCCTCTACCGGGAGGGGGGGGGGAGGTGTGGAGAGAGATAGAAGGACAAAGTGCTAAGGCTTGCGTGGTCGCTCAATACCAGTATTCGGGGCGGGCTCATATCCAGGGTTCACACAATGTGCTGTTGGTTATACTGTATCCTTATTAGCACAAATGCTAAATTTGCAAACATAGACGGGGATCCACTAAAATGGTCAAAAACGGGGAACCGTGGGGTTGGGTTCAATGTGTCTGGCCCAATGAAGACTTTGAAAAAACGTTTCGTTACGACTTCCGTCATTTCTCGAGAAATTGCTAAAAGAGACGTATCGCGATCAAATGGTACTTGTAATGCCTTCATATATTTGGTAGCTCTTGTCCGCGGTCGCAGAAAGTGCACCTGCCACTCGGAAGTGCGATCATGAAGGCGTTAGAAAGGACTGCAATCATGCCGGATCTGGGCAAGCCATTACTGCGTACACGACAACGTCTTGCATGGTGAGCCAGCGCCCCTTTGTTGCCTGCAGCATTGTAGGACAATTTCATGCGCTACTCACTGAGATTGTTGGCGTGCTCATGCTCAAAAGTTCCCATTCGTTGTGTCCTTTTTTCCCAAAAAGACTCATCCCTGAGAACCAAGCCATTTCATGAGCTAGGATGCTTTTTGACTGCATTAAGCCACTAAGCTGGACTACCGTAATCTCACTTTTGCGGCTACAGTTTTCGGCAGTTATAGATCAATTGCGCCGGATGCTGGGGCGGTTCAGGGGGGCGGGTCGGCGGCCAGCTCTCCTAAACCTACTGTTGCGCTTGTCTTCTTGTCAACAACTGTGGAGGCAGGGCTGGCTCAGCGCCAGATCCAGTCTGCCTCTGACAAGGCCTTCGCATCCGCAGCGGGACTGGAATGTACTTAGACTGAGACTGTACTTCCTGTCGCGGCTTCGCTACTTACCCATTTGCTCATTATTTTGACCAGTGTTGATTCATTCTGTACAGAGACATGCGAAGAAATAATCTGTGAACCAGGAAATGCCCAGGCCTCCAGCGCATCCGTTTGCTAGCAGGTCCGTGATACTAAGTGTCCCAACGGGGTGGAGGAGGCTTTTATTTGAGGGCGCTGCTCAATTATGCTTCAGGCTTTGGTCCTCCTCGTAGAGTCGCAGAAGAAGAGTGTTCCCTTCGTATTTGAACACCATTATAATAATACTTCGATTTAGACTTGACTGGGCTGCTGAAACGGGAGCTGAGGCTGTGAAATTATTTGGTCTCATCCTCGCTTCAGTGGCTTCCGCATTTGTTTACTTTTTCAGTGGATCCATGGTTTTTCCACTCTGAACCATTTTTCTTATGTTCTTAATGGTTTTCGTGTAAAACGTTGGCACGGCAACACTACCCGAAAAGTTAGTCAGAGCAAAATTAGGGAAAAATCCAGGAACTTCATTGGCTATTAATAATATCATTGATATTGATGCGGAAGATAGTCTCATTTCCTTCATTCTAACGTTTTACCGCTTCATCAGTTTTGCCGGCGTACAGTCCACTTTGTCATTTCTTTCACTACGTAGTAGGAACAAGAATTGAGCTGCTATCAAACTCATGCTAATTGGCTCCATAAGTGCGACCTGAAAGGGCAATAAGCCATGTGAAGGTGTTTACCTATGAGGTGAAATGTGAGACGTACCGCTGCGCAACGTTAGTGAAACTGCTCACATAAAAGGGCAACGCCTCCACCGTTGACCAGCCCCTTCTTCTGACCATGAAATTGCGGCACGCATTCTTTATTCGCGATGTGACTTTATAATGACTTGTATATGTGGGCAGGCCAGCCGATGTTCAAGTCCGTCTTATCCTCCCAGACCAACCTTTAGTAGTTCACAGTCCCCGGAAGATAGACGTCTAGTTGACCTGGGAGCCGATCCAGGATTTGACCCCCGTGCTCGTTGTAAGTGTGTTACTTGTCACTGCACCAGCTCCACCTCAACTGCTCATATACAGCTGCGGAAAAGAAACCTTTCAACAGAGCCCGGGTCGTCAATAGTTTTGCCTCCAACTTTTAAAGTGCAACTCCACACATGAAAACTTTGTTGCTCAAATGAATTACGCCTAGAAAAGCTTTCTAAAAAAGTTAGTCGATTGAACTTGCTGTTATGTTGATTGACTGATGTTAAAGAATTTTCAATGGGATACGCCGCTACCACATTGATATTGGGCCTTTTTTCCCTTTTTCGAAGTTTCTGAAGCTCTGAGACGAACACAGGTATCTGTGGGGAGCAAAAAAAATCAGATCAAGAAGGAGGCGAACACCCAGACAGGTTTGATTCTTCTTTCGATGAGCCAACTGGGACTAACACATGACAGCCGATTATGTCGCCAACGTAGAAGAACATCATGGCACTGTGAGGGCTGGCAGAATGGAACGAAGCATTGCTGCATCAAAAGGCTCCAAGAACAAAGTTTTCGATGGACAGTCAGTGTAGAAGTCGGTGTTTCCATCCTGCCCCACAAGTCCAGTACCTCCAGTACCTACTAGCTTCTTCCGCAGGCATGACAAGTTTGGTTGGTTCGAGGCGGGAGCCAATCCGGGATCTGATCCTCGAACCGTGCACGTGGTAGGCGGCGCCACTACGCTACTTCCGCTCTACCAGATATTAATGTTATCACAAGAATGCTGAGTTGTGGGCAAAAGTCGTGCCCCAGGCGGGAGTCGAACCCGCACCTCACGCTTTCCGGGCGAGTGCGCTATCCGTTACGCCACCAGGGCCGCTTTTACCCTCTCAGCTTAACGGCTTATGCCGTAACCTTACAGCACTCACACGTTTAACTTGGTGTAGGTTACGGCATAAGCCGTTAAGCTGAGAGGGTAAAAGCGGCCCTGGTGGCGTAACGGATAGCGCACTCGCCCGGAAAGCGTGAGGTGCGGGTTCGACTCCCGCCTGGGGCACGACTTTTGCCCACAACTCAGCATTCTTGTGATAACATTCGGAACGCGTACTGCGGCGTTAAACAGCAGTTATCATAACAAAACAGCTTCAAAAAATATTTTTTTGTAATATATTATAATCTTAAATACCGCCCCTTAATACTTGTGTTTAAGAAGAGAGTAAATGAGTCAAGACGAACGAAAAATTCCTTCCAGCTTGTTTCAAATTCTTTTTCCCGCGGCTTTATGTATTTATGTGCTATTGGACGATTGCGAAAAACTTTTTGTTACTCAGACAGTTTTGTATATTAGTGACGAGCAAGCATGATATTTCTGCCAGCGGCTATTCATATCGAAACGACACAATAAAGGCACCGTTGTTATGACTTGTTCGCTGTGCGCTAAAATTTGAAAACTTCCCCATTTTCTGATTGCATTCCGTTCAGCTGGAGGCGCACTAGATAGATTCTGTAGTCATGGCATGATTACGTACATATATATAGGCGAAAGGAAATGAAGGAACAATGATCAAAGACGTCACTGTCATAAGAAGTTATAGGTACATAACTACTATTACAGTATAAGTACCATTATTTTCAAGTACCTCTAGGGAAGTCATTCCTCTTTGATGGACTAAACTCAAAAAATTCAAATAGCAGGCTTTGATTTCCTTTTCGGAAGCAGTTTTCAGCGAAGTTTCTCCATCCAAGCATCAGTGAGAGCTTAGGTTTATCCTCTATGCCTTGAGACCTAAAATTCGAAGGAAGCGTTGACAAAGTCTCTGAGCGAAACCCACATGAGGGCTAGCCCGTAGACAGAAGTATGTCCAGCTCGAAGAGAACTGTGTTGTTGTGCTGCTGAATAGGAAGGGGAAACTAGTACTGCATCTGTGTCTCCCATTTCTTTGCACGAGTCCTTGGCGGGGTTTGCAAAACTCAGATGAAAGATAATCATGCGAGCAAGCAGGGATCCGAAGGCGACTGGGTAAGATCTACAAAAGAAAGTGGAAAAGAGTCTGACTCAAAACAATTTCGAAAGCAGAGACCTATCGGAGTTCTGACTTGAGCTAAGCGTTTGTCTCAGAAATGAGACAAATGAGACAAGGAAAATCCTTGCAGTAACTACGCA
>MU941122.1:0-10160 GCA_036418165.1 Cooperia oncophora
GGAATAGTCCATCTATGCAAATGAAACTCCATTCATGTGCGCTGGTAGTGAAAAATTTGCATAAGTATAGGTGTCGTTGCCAAAATAGGATTATGAGAGTAGTTTCCGGCTGGCAGTTGGAAGCGCTTCCGGTTGTCCCCGTAGCAGAGAGATCGTGGAGGAAAGGAAAAAGAGGTTAAAAGGTAACAGAGCAAAGGCCAATGATGGCAAAAGGCGTTAGTCAAGCTCGTGGGGTCATGGGGATAAATGTTGAAGAGCAAACAATGGGCGTTGGTGACACATATGCGGCACCATTTGAGACGAACGTGCCGATATAGATAAGGGCACAAAATACAAATCGATTACCGAGAAAGCTTTTGGCAATCGATCGATTGCTTCCTATAATCGATTTGCTCTTTTTTCAAGCCCCTGCGATTTTTTTCCATACAAAGGGTGTCCCAATGAATGAAGGCTAGTAGCCAATCGCTATGACTTTCTCGACTATAAGTCAGCACGAAATGTCAAGCCATTTTGGAAAAATCATCATCAAAATCATTTTGAAAAAAAAGTCGCAAAATTTTCTGTCATCTGCCGTTCCAACATGGAATTCTAGGGCTGTTTTCGGTATGCAGAACTAATTTTTTTCTCTCGTCAATATTTATTCCACAGCGGAGTCCCCAGAACTAATGTCTTTGACCAATTCCTGAGCTATGACTTTGAGTGTTTTCTTAGCTGGGATTTTTCCGGTCAAAAATCGCCCAAGTTTTCGGTTCTTCTCCCTCCACTCGATACCGGCAGTGTCAAAGAGGATGAAGAAAAACGAACGTCCTTCACATAAAGCTCGCAGATCAGCCAGCCCGCAAAAGTTTTTGCAAAGGCCAAGTGCGCATGTCAATAACGCAACGATCCTAAACGGGAACCGAATGCATGGCGCACTCCAAAGATCTCGATTGATGCCTAGAAATCATCTTTTGGTGCAACAGTAGGACTGGAGAATGAAAAATACCTCTTGCACAACATGACCTGACAAAGCTATCTCAAGAGACGTCGTGGCTGCGTACTCGGTTTGAACATGCCGCGGAATGAGTTAATTGTGATATTGCATTTTAAAAAATTTCGATCTTGTGTCTGTGCTAAAAGGGAATTGATTCACGCACTACAAGGGAATGGTCACCATTGTCTCAGAGCGCCAGGTCCGTAGTTGGGCGCAGATTAGGCGACGGGGGGGGGGGCATTTTGCACTTTAATTGCTCTACGAGTTCCGGTTGCATACTTTACCTGGTGAACCTGTGAACTCCTGTGAAGGTGAAGCATCAAGCCACGATGGTGAAATCTGTCGACCCAGGAAACGGCTCTAAATCTGTCGACCCAGGAAACGGCTCTCCAGATGGGTCGACACGTCGATGAGAAGTACGAAATGTGCAAAATGCCCCCCCCCGCGCCCGAAGCCGAACTGCGCCCCGTAATTGTTGCTACATTCTTGTGAAGTACGCATCCACGACCTCGACATTCCCGGGTGTGGACTGAATTAAGTTAGGTTGCCTTAGTTTGGGCAGCGTCCACCAGCGTTCCGAGCTTCCGGCAGCGTCAGCGACTAGAAAAGATAGATATCGATCTAGCGTCTGCCAGCGTCTACCAGCGTCTACCAGCGTTCACCAGCGATGAAAGTAGAGAGTATGGGGAAGTAAGAGGGTAGCAAACAGCTGGATTAGGCGTCGTGAAATTGCGGCGTGTGCAACCGCACCGTGCAACTGCACTGCACCGTACAACAAGATTGCATAATTCTGTGCTTTAGCAGTTGTGCGGTGCGGTTGCACACGCCGCAATTTCACGACGCCTAATCCAGCTGTTTGCTACCCTCCTACTTCCCCATACTCTCTACTCCCGGTCGCTGGTGAACGCTGTGGACGCTGCTATTCGCTGGCAGACTTTGGCAGACGCCTGATCAACAAATATCTTGCCTAGCCCTCGAGACGCTGCTGGTCGCTGATGGACGCTGGCAAACGCTAGATCGATATCTATACTTTCCTTATCGCTGCCGAACGCTCGGAACGCTGGCGGACGCTGCCGCAAAGTATGAACGCAGCCTAAGTGGTATTTAATATGCGTAAACGACATCTCAGAATATTGCCCAATTTAAAGCGATGAAGGATAATGACGACAGTGAGGAACATGGTACAGCATCGGGATGGGTGAAAGGGTGGTGTCAGCACGAACCCCATTAGACTAGAACAAGGTCTCGATATAACTTCTTCCCAGCACAGCTAAATTTGAAATTTGCGCTTGATTTTGCTGCAACAGGCTCATTTCGGGAAGCCCGGGACAACTGTATTGTCGAAATTTTTGTGAAATGGAAAAGAAGCGCACCGAAAGTAGATTCGTGTTAAGCTCGCTTTGAATCTTCCCAGTTCAAATAATTGAGGCAATTGAAAAACACATCCAAGTTTTCATGCTTTGAATACAAGATCTTCTTAAATACACAATGGTTTGCGAAACCAAAAACATAACAATGGGATATTTGCGCTTTTCAAGAATGCGATTACGACTTCCTACTGAATCGTTTACCTGGAAGTGCTGAAGATATACTGAAGTGTGTTTGATCAAGCAACAATTTCTAAGCCCATCATCGAAAGACATTTCTCCTCTGGCGTCACTGTAGACGAAACTCACCCCCATATACGAATACCTGTGTAACAAGCATCACGGCGCAATCTCCGCCGTAAGAAAATTTTGAAAATTAACAATAATGGACTATGTTGGTAAAATATAATGAAACGAGAATTATTTGGGGCCGAAGAGCAAAAACGATAGATCAGCTTCAGTTTCGCACCTTGCTGCCGCATAGACGGAATTCAGCAAGAGCATATCCTCCTTCGTTCATCAATAAGGGAAGAGAGGAAAAATATAATTCAAAAATACAAACAAAAGGAAACGACAAAATTGAGATGTTTAAGAAAGCAATTTGTTGGAACTGGACTAAAATTGGATGAGCGAACATTTGCTTGTCATCAACTGATCTTTCTGTCTCGGCGCTATGCACTCAACTTCCATGTTGAGGTGATTGGAAGGAGTACTTTTCGAAAGCGACTCGTACATGCCAAAAGGAAGCCACTTTCCGTATCGATGCTCGATAAACAATTTGATTCGTTTAAGGACGATTATGACTTCCTAGCTAATCGCAGGATACTTTGGCGCAACACGAAATGTACTGACTTGCAATCAGCCTTCCGTGCTACATGGTCATTCAAAGTGAAGTTGGTGTCACTTCGTGACGTGAGTCTAAATCCCCCTCCCCATTCCCGCCCATTCTTCCCCGTCCTCCGAAGGTATATGTACATTTAGTTCGCTGTGGACGAGGGGGCGTGTCAGGCGAGATGAGTTTGGCGCGGTGCTAAACCCGTTCTCCACCAATTTGCTGGAATGTGCAGGCGACAAGACTGTATCATATCGTTCGTATTACTCGTTTTCGATCAACTGTTGTCACTTCAAAAACTGGCAGAGAACTAACTGAGAATTGACCCCTTCGTATTCAGCTAAGTTATAATTAGCCCCACCAGCTATGGGATTTAGTAGGATTTAGAAGGATCCGGCTTCCTAGCGATAAAGCTTTGTACTTTGATGCAGCCGCAATACATTTATTTGTTTGCTTTCTATTTACTTTAGTATTATTTCGCAATTTTGAATTGGTCTAGCTGCCTCCATTCGATAAACTCCGAAGATGGAAAACTTCTCACATCAATGCCATCTTATGCTAGTGCAACACACCTCTAAACCTTATGACGACAGTCAGAAAGCGCAAACAGGGTACAGCATCGTGATGTGTGGGATGCTGGTGTCAGTACGACCCCCTCCCCCACTTCCTCAATACCTATACCTTCCAAGTTCCCACATTTTCCAGTTTTTCACCGAACAATTTTGCGGCGCTGTTTGTCGACGGGGGGGGGGGGGGGGATAGGGCATTTTGTACTATCATTGCTTCCTCAGTTCCAGTTTACATGTCTTACACTGGCGAAACCTGTGAACACTTGTGCAGCTGGAACAAGGTAGTCAAGTCATCTTGTTAAAACCTGTCAACTCGAGAAGAGGCTGTCTAGACAGGCCGACACGTCGTTGGGAGGTAGCAAAAGTGCAAATGCCCCCTCGTTGAAACTGCGCCCAATTTTGCTGTTGAGGAGAGGGGGGGGGGTATAACAATCACGTGAAACAGGAAAAATTACGAAAAAGTCAACAACGGCGGAAGAAAACTTTTTTCACGAAAACGCGGAAAATTTCCCCAGAGCTGCGTAGCTACCCTGCTCTCTCATCCCATCCCCACGGAAAAGTACGCGGCGCCCCCCGCCCCATGTGTTTTCACGACAACGATGACAATGTAACGCCTGAGCGCAAAGTGACATCTACAGCGTCAGATTCAGTGCGAAGAGAAGTGCCTGACCATTATTATCAATATTCTCACTGTGATGGTTTGTAGATGACCAGAGTGACCATGTTTGAAAAATGAGAGCGCTGGAGATAGCCATTCCCATTCCGTATGACCTGTTAAAATACTGCAGAAAAAGGAGTATCCTCCAATCCAAGCGGGATCATCACCTCTTCGAGGAGACCGGAAAACGATAGCTGTATACTACTTGGTAACTGATCAGGCTTCACCTTGGTAAGGTCAATAAAATTTTGTGAAGCTGTAACTGGTACATACAAATGAACCACTTCAGTAGCAAGAGTTAACAGAAATGGAGAGAAACGCAGGCCTTACAGACTTGGCTGGGTACCATTTGTTGCCCCTACCAAACCGAACTGTGCTTGGAGGATGATTAGTTTTTTTTGAGCCATGTTTCGGTCACCGTAGCAAAACATGGTACTACCATTGGACTATTCAATATTTTTCACGGAGTTTTTCTGATCAATAATTTTTGAATGCATTTCAATGAAGTGTAAAGGATATCAATTTCCAACAGTGTGCTTGAGAAGTTTTTCTTATCCGTGCTTGGCAAAAAAAAACGAAAAGAAAAGGAGAATTATGGGGCAAATGAGTCCGGATTATTGACTATGCAGTTATTAGCCGACTCCGAGAAGCAAGGATCGGGCAACACTACGGTCGGTTACTGGTACCTGTGATGATTAGGAAAGGATGCAGGTCCTTCACTAACTTTGCTCAGTTAAAATTATCCCTCAAATGAGAAAAATGTCCTCTTTTTTGATAGAGCGCTTTAGTTGTTACGAGTTCGACAAATGACAAGTCAGGGTGTCGTACGCTCAGAAATTTCCACTGGGGAGGAGCTCGTTTTGGTTGCTGGAGGGGGGGGGAGGGTGAAGGTGTACTCTGGTGAAATTTTTGTCTGACTGTTGCCTCACCTGAGCGCTACCCACGAACGTTGGAAGGCCCCATTGGGGAGGTGTCGTATTCGCTCGTAGCTTTGGGAGGTGGGTCGTATTCGGACTTGCCGGCTAAGTGGCAGAAGGTTGAGAAAATTCAGGAATACAGTAGTCCCGATGGAGAAGGGGAAAGTCCTGCTCGCGGAGGAAATATGGGAAGGGATCACAAAAATTCTCCCCAGCAACAAGAGGTGCCTTGCTCCAAGTAAGCGTAGGTGACGTGAAGGCAAATTGTACTACTCGCTGATCGACTAGTTCAAATGACTTTTGCTTGGGATGTCAAAAACACTTCTTGTGAATTCGCACATTCCGGAACCAGAAAAATCGTTTTCGAAAATCGCTACAATTCTAAGTCAAAATGGAATGGGTGGCGCACTCCAAGAACATATGGTATATGGTAGAACATATGATATGGTAGATGATAATTGGAACAAAATCACCTAAGTAAAATTCAAAAATCTGATCAACGCTAGAAAACGAAAGACAGCTAATGTGGGAACTCCATGCGACTGTGAGGTGACTGCCTGGCACAATCGACGGAATGGGAACTTAACTAACTAAAAATTGTGAATATGTACGTGACTATGGTTGAATAAAATTGTGTTTAATAGAACAAAATATTTATTTAACTAATTCCTGAACTAGAGGGATGATTATCTCCCATTCAGCTGTGTCCGTTTGGTGTTTCACAGCCATAAATTGCGATCGATTCCGATACTTTCCAACGTGGTGGGAATTGAAATGTACAAGGATTCCCGAGTGATTCTCCAAATAGAATTCTATGGAGACTTGCGAAGTAACTGTGGCAGTTTGGTCCAATTCCTGTTTGAGGCCGATAATTCATAGAATTTGCCAATTCAAACATTTCGAGCCAATATTTGTGCACCTCACGCTTGAGTCATGCAAAAAATGCGCTCGTCCACGGACGCCAATCTTTACGGGAATGTCGCATTTCTCGAATTCCTCCAAATGAGGGAATCGCTACGTCATCTACAAGTTGCTGGCCCCTCGATTACGGTGTAGTGACAAGCCATAAGATGTGCGCCACAAGGCATTGTTACCGTTCGTTACCAAGGCGACGTCGGGAAAGAAACGTATAGAACGTGGCGTCATGAATCACGTCTTGAAATGAGGATAAGGTATGAAAGGGATGAAAACGAGGAAAAAACTGTAAAAAGGGAAATTTTGAAAAATGAAATAAGTGACGGAACACACCCATCGTTTCGCTGTTCGTCTGTTTGGACAGTCGTCGTCGTTCGAGCCAGCTGTTAGAATCTAGTCAATATGTGCATGATACAATACCGCTCGATACGTCCTGAAAAGAATGGAAATTCACGAGCGATCAACGAAATCCGACGGAAGCTGCCGCCGCGACGGCCTGTCAGCACCGCCTGTTTGTTGGCTTCACCCTGGCAGCGCCACATCAGCTCGGGCACAAAAGAGAGCACCGATCACGGGACACGTTCTGCCGCTGAAGAAATCAAAAAATCCGCCTCCCCCCCCCCTCCATAATTCCTTCCGATTACCCGCTCACCCTTACGCACCCCACCTACCACTTTCCTAGATTTTCCCCGGCTACCTATCACTTTTTCGAGTTTTCCCGGAATATCCCGAGCATTGTGTAGTTTTTCTCAGGGCACATCAATGGATGGGGATTTCAGTCTCTTTCAGCCTCCTTTCTTTATAGGCTGTTGGTACGCCCCCCCCCCCCGGTTCCCCTTCTCACCGAGTCGCCGAGCGAGAGGGGAAAAGCCCCCCTTCTACCATTTTTCCCTCAGATTTTTCTCAGATTTCCCTAACCCCAACTTCTACCACTTTTTTTCCAGAGTTTCTTAAAAATTTTTCTACTTTTTACCCAAAAATTTTGGTGTCGAGCGGGGGAGGGGGGAAGTAACTACACATGAAACAGGAAAACCCACGAAAATTCAGCAATCTCTCTCAGAGGGACAGAAGGGAAATACCAACCCTTCCCTCCCAACACGCGAATACGACCAGAAGGGAAATACCAACCCTTCCCTCCCAACACGAGAATACGACGCCCCCTCTCCCTTTCAAAGGTCTCTCAAACAAGAAAAATCGATTATCAAAGGAGTTTTTCCGTGCTCAAACACGACCCCCTCCCATATTGGGTAATCGCCAACAACGGTATGTCCTGGTTTTACGCCAGTGTTTTGGTATTTGGTGAGTGGAGAGGGAGTACATAGCACACATGAAACGGAAAAACCCCGAAAAGTCAACAATCAGGAATTGAAAAAAAAGTTTTTTTTAAACGCCGCAACACCTCCGCCTCCGTGAAAAAAGAAAAATCAACTCTCATAAAATTCTCCCTGGCCACGTACAACCCATACGACAACCCCCCTCCCGCTTAGAATTCCCCAACATACGACGTGGTCCGACCGATCAGCTCACGAACATTTTAAAATGTAATACGGGCACGGTAAAAGCTGAACAGGAGGAAGCATAAGGCTGGCTGGCAAGAGAAGGAGGAAAAATCGTGAGTAATAAGGAAGAAATTGAGAGAAAAGTTCTGAAAAAAGAAAAAATTGAAGTTTAAAAAAGTTTATGGAGTTTGAAAAAAAGATCCTTGAATAAAAAACAAATCATCAAGGGAGCCGTCAATTGAAACAGGAAATGACGAGGCTAGCAGAAAAGCTAAACATTTGTGGCCAGAAATGCCTCGTGAATGGCGAAGCACTCAAGACTGACAGTGGTTCTTATGGCATTCACGTCGTAAAAGCTAATGAAACTGCGATTGAATGGGAAAATCAATGGTATGATTCACAGAATAAAACTCGAGGGGCTCTATATCCGTTTTGTTATTGGGGTACTGCTCTGGTATGAGGGCTTGGAGGGTTATTAAACGGCCCGAGAGGTTTCGTTGGTCCTTAATGGAAATTTATGGCCATTGTCGGCCAAGAGCCCACCTGAAAAGCAATATTAAAGTGAGAATTATGCAGCTGGAAGCAATTGAATACGAAAGGACAAAGCGCAGCGCTGTAGTCGCCGTCGCCGAGCTCGCCAGGTAAAGAATGGCATTGGAATCGATAGCGGCAAGTTACGTCAATAGTCGTTTTGTCTGCTCTCTCGTTTCCTTATCAACCTGCAGGAAGTGTTGACGACGATGAAAGCAATCCGACATGAGCCTGAGATCGTGAAGGAGACAAAGTCACAGCGTGACCCGGCGCATTCTTGCAAAACGCGACCAATGAATCAGCGACAGCAAAAGAAAATATGAGAAGATGTCGCCGACACATAATTAAACTGTCCTTCTTCAGAAGAGTTCAAACGGGTTTCGCAGGACTGGGATCGCTCAAGTGTTCTTTCCTTTCGATCACTGTTCATTCAGATTATTTTTGGCCGAGCGTGGTTCCCACCTCTTCTCGATGGTAACTAATCTCACGGTTATCCTCATACGTCGTTTGCGCTGCAGACGCTGGAGCGTGTCAGAGGGTGAGGGCGGGGGTGGCTGGTTTCAGCGTGACGTCAGCTCGTCCTTCACGTGCTGCTGAAGCGGGCAGCCCACAACAAGCGGTGGAAAACGGGGCAACAAGTAGTGGAAAACGGGCTGGCGCCGCGCCAAACCCAGTGTTCCTGGCAGCACCGGCGTCTGCAGCAATAACGGCTATATCTTTAAGGTACGGATGGGTATCTTAGACTAATGACGGTCGCTGCGTCTCGTTACTCACTTCGGAGAAATGAAGGTGGAAGCGGATTATCGTGGTAAGTGTCTTTGAAGGCAAAGCCCGCGACCATTCGCCATCACAGATAGTGGATTAGGGGTTCGCATACAGACGAAAGGTGCTGAGTAACTCGATAGTGAAGAAAAAAAGGAAAAACATGCCACCTGCCCTAGATAGAACCCCATTTCGATCCCAGTTTGTACGTGCCCAATGAACTCCATCTCCAACACTACGCCCTCATCCGCACAGCTGATTCACCGATAAGAACTCTACGACCGTACAAGTGACGATTTTCATGCTTTTTCGTCCTGCAGCTTCGTTTTTCACTGAAAGGCGGGCCTTGAAGGCGGAGTCTGGAGGCGGAGTCACTGGAGAAAAAGAGGCGTCGCCGAACTCATAACGTCCCCCACTTAAATTTTTGCCGCGAAACCGATACAGTGTTGTTCGCTGCGGACCACAATACCCTAAAATTCAAATTCACTGCGCATTTCCCTTTCTAGCCACGCTCAAGGTCTTGGGATTTGGGTATGTGGCAAGAGAATCGTAATTCGCCGCGCCAGTGGACGTCGCGTGCGATGTCGCGCCGGCGCAAAATGACGACGATTTCAGGTGGTATTGGTCGAGAATAGACAATGTATGACCAAAAATAGACATAAGTGTCTACCATGTCCTTGTCTACATGAAATCCGATGCTCCAATCGAAAGGGTAGTGCAAATTAAGGAAACGTCGCGCCCACTGCCGCGCGCGACAAAGCGGCAATTTACGGTTCTCTTGCCCGTCTCCCTTGAGATTTAGCTGCCACTTTCGAAGTTCTCTCAGCTTCTTTGTTCTGCAACCCTGGCAGGATAGTTGCTAGTGTATCACTTGTTTTGTTTTTCTTCAATGGATCTCAGGTGGAACGTTCGATGAACGCCGCTGTTGAGACGCTTGGTGAGATAGAGCACAATTCTAAGGTGTGAGACATGTCCAGCCTCGGAAACCCTCATTTCAGTCGAAACCCCAATTCATATTCAACAAATGTTCTACTAATTACCTCTTACAGCAAGAACGAGTGAAATACTCAACAGCTGCTAATTGTAAAGAAGTTATAATTGAATAGCCAAGATCGTATAAATACATGCACTAATGAG
>MU941124.1:0-10714 GCA_036418165.1 Cooperia oncophora
CCCCCCGTCGCCAAGCTGCGCCCACATTCGGTTTCAGCGCCGGCGCCATTTGACCTTACTAGGCGCCAACTGACGCCACCAACTTTTTCACCAAATTGCATATTGAGATGCTTTGTGTTCTTGTATTAAAATAACACTCGTCTTAAGGATCGTTCGATGCGCCGATCACGGGTATCGCACTCGTGCACAGCGCCATTTAGCGTTTTGATAAGGCTGAGCTCAGGAGGAGGAGCTATTCCCTTCTCGCCAAGAACGGCTCTTGTAAAGGCACTGTCATCCGCGCGCTGAGCACTATGCCGAAGCTAAAGGCTGAGCGCTATGATCGGTGTGCCTTACAGTAGCGCTTATCGCAATAAGATATCAAATCCCGCCCCCCTATAGATGTTTTCAACAATTTTGGTGAGAAAGGTGGTTGGGCGAATGGCGCCAGCGCCAAAAGCGTCACATTCGTGGATCAAGGCACAGCTAACCCTTCAAGAAGAAGCTTCAGCAGCGCATCTTGCTTGAGATTCTGGGGAAGCAATACGTCATGGTGGCGAGAATGCACCCATGACATCAACCACAAACAGGGATGCGCCATGCATTGTACCTCTGTTCGAACTTGGAGAGGAGTTGCATGCTACATTATGCCATAGATCTCTGAAGCATACTACCCTATGAGTCACTAATTCATGTCCTATTGAAAGAACTAACAGTGAGTAACCCAGTTTGAAATTCAGGGGTGGCTCGAACGTAATCCGACTGTAGTTTGTGCATACGTGTGTATGCGTTCGATCGATGCCACTCGCAGTCCCGGCTGAACCGATTGCGAGGTCTCAATGTTTGTTCATCATCGACACTCACTAAAGCCTTACGGCTGACTTCTGTTCCATTTCAGCCACGCCCCTTCCGGACGTCATGACCCGCCCATTTGTTGCTCTTTCCGCTGTCATCGATGCTCGGTTCATGTGCCCTTAAGTACAATTTTGCGGTGTGACAGCTTCTATGCTTTGTCTGGGGCAGGGGGGGGGCGGTTTCAGATAAAGTTGCAGGATCTTTTTCTTTTTCCAGCTAGGGAAGATGAAGATCAGACAGAGCGTTGCATACCATTATGTCTGGTCCAATTCTATTTTATTAATGGCCGTTTTATATCCCAGTTCTTCCACTGGGCAAGTATTTCCATATATCAGCGTACCATGAGCATCCAGTCGTAACGGCCGCCGTTCCAGCCATCTTCGCCATTCCATCCCGTCCGATAGTCTGGTCTGGCAGCGCCGAGATCGCCTTTATTCTTCTTGTTCACATTTTGTTCCCTCTTTGTTCTCTTGTTCTTCTTGTTCATTTCTCGAAATCTTTGCTGACTCTCCTGCCTGCCTTCGAGGCTCAGGATATCTGATATGCCCTCTGTCTCATTCGGAAACGTTTTTGAACGAATTTCCTTTTTGTATTTTGAATCCCGCGATTGTGTGTTTGTGAAGAGTGACTGTTCAGCTTATAAACCATAATCACTAAATGTCTCCAGGGAAGAAAAAAGCAGGAAAACCATGGAGAACATCTTCAGTAAGCACCTGTCAGCCTCTCCGGACGATCCGGAACAGATCGTTTTTTGCCAGTAAAGCGATATTCTGCCGCCTCTTGCTTACGTATCGGGCGCTGTTTATCGACGGGTGGCGGGTGGGCGTACCTTTTGTACTTATCACTGCTTCCTTGTTGTTCCGGTTTGCAAAATCTCACTTCAGTAAAACTTGTGAACTCTTGTGAAGCTGGAGCAGGATCGTCTAGCCACCATCCTAAAACGTGTCAACTCAAGAAAACGCTACCTAGATGGCCGTTGGATTGGGTCGCGCTCTACGGGGAAAGCAAAATGCCCCCCCCCTGTCGATAAATTGCGGCCCACTAATCGTTTCTTCACGTTATCTGGTGCTAACACCGCCTAACCATGGAAACAGAATGCAGGAACTTAAGTTTTGACAGAGAATGGACGTTGAGCTTAGGCGGGCGGGACAACTGGGGGGGGGGGCATTGAGAGAACTGCCACTTAGGAGCGGACAACATCGCCAGTCGTTACTTGCTTGAAACTGCCGAGATGCTGGAATATGATAGACCAACATTCTGTATAGTAGAGACTGTTGACGCAGATCTCTTCAAGGACTGAAGCGAAAAGAAAGCACCGATACAGGACATGGCTAGGACGATTGGTACCCCGGCTTAGACGCTAGCACCCATAACTGGTGGGCGAATTTCGTGTAACGTTGCCACATATGCCTTCAAGGCAGAATTTGTGAATGCCTTTTTTTTTTAAGCTGGGTTCTTATGCCGGCAACCTTCTTCCACCGAGAGCGTGGGGGGCGGGAGGGTGCAGAGAGTCTATGAGGACAAAGTGCAAAGGCTTGCGTGGTTTGCTCAATAGGTACCAGTATTCGGGGCGGGCTCATATCCAGGGTTCACACAATGTGCTGTTCGTTGTACTGTATCCTTAGCACAAATGCTAAATTTACAAGCATAGACGGACATTCACTAAAATGGCCGAGGGGAAACCCGTGGGGGTGGGGTTCAATGTGTCTGGCCAATGAAGACTTTGAAAAAACGTTTCGTTGGGACCTCTGTCATTTCTCGAGAAATTGCTCAGAGAGACGTATCGCGATTCAAATACGGTACTTGGTAAGATGCCCTCCATATATTTGGAAAGCTCTGTCCGCGGTCGCAGAAAGTGCACCTCGTTCGCCACTCGGAAGGCTAATGCCGTTTGGACTCCAAGAATTTCGGCACCCAGCCCATTTGTAAATTTTGCCTAATGTCACCAAATCTGTCAAAAACTGTATATAGCCGGGTGTTACATCTTGATTTAAGAATACTACATTTCACTTGTTGTCGCTGGGCGTTCAAGACGAGGACCACTAGAGCATACCTCCTTAGGCTCTGCTCTTCAATGGAAAGGATGGTTTGGCGAAGTGGCCCATTCGAAATGAGACGTATATACTGCCCAATGGGCCCTTGGACGCCGTTTACAAACCCTCCATATCTGCTAAACGACTTCCTGGACAAAGTTATGCAGGATTTTTGACCAGGTCACACCCATTTCCAGCATGTATATGAGGTGCTCCAAATTGCCCAAATTGGCTGGAATCTGAAACTAGAGGTGCTTCAGTGCCCTGGAAATCAACACTGCAGTCATTATTTCGCTGACATCTTCGTTCGCATTCTCGAGGGGCAGGGCTGTGCAGGAACCTGCAACGTCTGGCAAGAGCGTTTTTACGCCGAACGAGTGTGATATTCGTGCTCTGGGGCTCAAATTAGCCCTAGAGACAAGTTTTCAACCAAATTTGAGATTTCGACCTATTTTCGATACAGTGGGGTAACCATAGGCAGCCAATTCCTAAAGGTTGCTGGCACTATCGCCGATTCAATCTCTGTGAGCAGTGGAGGTTCCTCGCTAAATCTTAGTCCTTGTTGGTTACTGACGGTCCTGATAACAACCACGACATCCACTTTTGGCTTCCATGCCATCTGGAATCAGTTTGGCCTCACAACACGACGGAACGAATAATGCCGCCGAAACCAACAATCAGGAGTTCCCACTAGGAGTGTTCCAGAATGGCTCTATCACATCAGAAATAAAATTTTTTGGTAGAATCAGGTCTCCTAGCCTCGCAGAAGTGCTTTCCGGATGTGCAGGAGGCATTTTTGAGAAAATGCAAAATGGCGAATTATGAGGGGATTCGAGCCTCTCACCTCGCATACTTGAGCGCGGCACACTACCCACTAGTCCACCGATGCACTCCATGTGACGACTCAGTCTTAGATGAAACTGTATTTCCTGACACGGCTTTCGTTACTTACCCATTTTCTCATTATTTTGGCCATTATATTTGACCAGTGTTGATTCACTCTGTACAGAGACATGCGAAGAAATAATCTGTGAACCAGGAGAATGCCCAGAGGCCTCAGTGCATCCATTTGCTAGCAGGTCTCAAGTGTCCACGGGGTGGGGAGGTCTTATTTAAGGCGCTCTCGATTATCTTCACTTTTTCCTCCTCATAGAGTCGCAGAAAGAGTGTTCATTCGTATTTAAACCCCATTATAAAGACTTGAACTGGGCCTGCGAAAGGAAGCTGAGCTGTGAACTGTTTGGTCTCAATCTCCTTCAGTGCTTCTCATTTGTTTAGTTTTTCAGCTGGGTCCATGGTTTTCCACTCTGAATCATTTTTCTTTGTTCCTAATGGTTTTTGGTGTAATAACGTTGGCACGGCAACACTACCCGAAAAGTTAGTCAGAGCAGAATTAGAGAAAAATCCAGGAACTTCATTTGCTATTAATATCATTCATATTGATGCGGAAATAGTCTCATTTCCTTCATTCTACGGATTTTACCCTTCATCACTTTGCCGCTACACCACATTTGTCGTTTCTTTCACTACGTAGTAGGAACAAGAATTGAGCTGCTATCAAACTCATGCTAATTGGCTCCATAAGTACGACCTGAAAGGGCAATAAGCCATGTGAAGGTGTTTACCTATGAGGGTGAAATGTGAGACGTACCGCTGCGCAACGTTAGTGAAACTGCTCACATAAAAGGGCAACGCCTCCACCGTTGACCAGCCCCTTCTTCTGACCACGAAATTGCCGCGCCCATACCCCTTTACTCGCGGAGTGACTTTATAATGACTTGTATATGTGGGCAGGCCAGCCGATGTTCAAACCCCGGAAAATAGACGTCTAGGTTGACCTGGGAGCCGATCACTTGACTCCCGTGTTCGTTGTGTTACTTGTCTGCGTCTGACTCTGTCTGTCTGTCTACTTGCACCAGCTCCACCTCAACAAGAAAAACTTTTAACAACCCCGAGTCGCGTCCTTTCAAATAGTTTTGCCTCCAGTTTTTAAAATGCACATGAGAACTTTGTTTGCTCAAATGAATTACGCCTAGAAAAGCTTTCTAAAAAAGTTAGTCGATTGAACTTGCTTTCATGTTGGTTGACTGATTTTAAGAATTTTCAATGGGATACGCCGCTACCACATTGATATTGGGCCTTTTTCCCTTTTTCGAAGTTTCTGAAGCTCTGAGACGAACACAGGTATCTGTGGAGGAGCAAAAAAAATCAGATCAAGAAGGAGGCGAACACCCAGACAGGTTTGATTCTTCTTTCGATGAGCCAACTAGGACTGACGGCCGATTATGTCGCCAACGTAGAAGAACATCATGGCACTGTGAGGGCTGGAACGAAGCATCATTGCTGCATCCAAAGGCTCTTAAAACAAAGTTTTCGTCCGCGAATGCAAACACCTTTCAGAATGCTGGACATGGACAGTCAGTATAGAAGTCGGTGTTTCCATCCTGCCGGACTGGTCCAGTACCTCCAGTACTTACTAGCTTCTTCCGCAGGCATGACAAGTTTGGTTGGTTCGGGCGGGAGCCAATCCGGGATCTGATCCTCGAACCGTGCACGTGGTAGGTGGCGCCACTCGCCACTACGCTACCTCCGCTCTACCAGAAAATCGATATTAATGTTATCACAAGAATGCTGAGTTGTGGGCAAAAGTCGTGCCCCAGGCGGGAGTCGAACCCGCACCTCACGCTTTCCGGGCGAGTGCGCTATCCGTTACGCCACCAGGGCCGCTTTTACCCTCTCAGGGGCGGCTTTTTTACCCCTCCTCAGCTTAAACTGCTTATGGCCCCGTAACCTCTACATCCAGCTCACATGTTTAACTTTGTGTTGTGAGGTTACGGCCAGAAGCCGTCAAGCTGAAGCGTAAAAGAGGCTCGGTGGGCACAAGGGACTTAGCGCACTCGCCCGGCGAAGCGTGAGGTTGGCTAGTTTCAAACTCACCGCCTTGAGGCCGACTTTTGCCACAACCCAGCATTCTTGTGATAACATTTGGAACGTGTACTGCGGCGTCAAACAGCAGTTATCATAACAAAACAGCTTCAGAAACAATATTTTTTCCGGTTATTCATATTAATAATACTCAAATACTGCCCTAATATATGTCTTTAAGAAGAGAGTAAAAATTTTTTTTTCCGCGGCTTTATGTATTTATGTACTATTGGACGATTGCGAAAAACTTTTTGTTATCAGACAGTTTTGTATATTAGTGACGAGCAAGCATGATATTATTCTCTGCCAGCGTGTATTCATATCGAAACGACACAATAGAGGCACCGTTGTTATGACTTGTTCGCTGTGCGCTGAAAATTTGAAAACTTCCCCATTTTCTGATTAAATTCCGTTTTCAAATAACAAAAATCTGAAGGGCTCAAGCAACCTAGACAGCATTCTTGTAGTTGCTGGCACGGCTTATGTATATGGGGCAAAAGGAAATGAACAGTGATCAAAGACGTCACTGTCATAAGAAGTTATAGGTACATAATTACTATTACAGTATAAGTACCATTATTTTCAAGTACCTCCTCAGGGAAGGTCATTCATCTTTGATGGATAACTCAAAAAATTCAAGGCTTCGATTTCCTTTTCGGAAGCAGTTTTCAGCGAAGTTTCTCCATCCAAGCATCAGTGAGAGCTTAGGTTTATCCTCTATGCCTTGAGACCGAAAATTCGAAAGGAAGCGTTGACAAAATCTCTGAGCGAAACTCACATGAGGGCTAGCCCGTAGACAGAAGTATGTCCAGCTCGAAGAGAACTGTGTTGTTGTGCTGCTGAATAGGAAGGGGAAACTAGTACTGCATCTGTGTCTCCCATTTCTTTGCACGAGTCCTTAGCGGGGTTAGCAAAACTCAGATGAAAGATAATCATGCGAGCAAGCAGGGATCCGAAGGCGACTGGGTAAGATCTACAAAAGAAAGTGGAAAAGAGTCTGACTCAAAACAATTTCGGAAGCAGAGACCTCGGAGTTCTGACTTGAGCTAAGCCGTTTGTCTCAGAAATGAGACAAATGAGACAAGGAAAATCCTTGCAGTAACCACGCACAACATATTTGCAATTTACCTACACTCCTTGTCCCTGGGATGGAGTAGGCGTGGCATTTGAACATGGTCCAGAATGGGTTACTCGTGGGATATTTCAGTTTTAGACAGCTGTCATCTTCTCTATTGGACAGAGACATGGCCACAAATGTGTCAAAATAAAATTATGTTCCCGAAGCACAGCCACCCCCACATTTGGTTGAAGTACGCAGCCACGCCTACCACATCTCAGGGATTTCGAGTGTGACATCCCGGAGATGGAATCAACACGTTGTTGGGCTCTTATTATAGAGCGCAGGGTGGTCTGACTGCTCTTCTGAAGGGGGAACATTTTTTTCGTTTCAGAACACAAACTATAGTTATTTTTTTTTGACCAGATGAGGCAGGACGAGAAGTGCACAAACGGAAATATCCTACCATAAAATGTCGGCGCTCTAACAAAGTACGCACAGCACGCCCTATCTGTTGCCGGGATGAGGGTGTACAGTTTCTAGTGATGGTGGACATGGATGCTTGAAAGTCTGCCAGCAGTGTATGATGCATCAGGGCGCCTTGGTGGACTTATGGAGGCGTAGAGGGGCAGGACGACATTAAATCCGGCGAATATGACGTCTGCACGGCGACGTCACTGCCCAATGCTACCCTTTCACACAATTAACGCTCTTTTATTTCACATGAATCATTCGAAGTGCGATTACGTGGATTTTCCGTAACAAACTTTTATATCTTAACTGTAGGTACAGCTCTTTGCTGTTGTATAAAGCTGGACGTTCGCCTTTAGCAATCTCTGGCAAGCTCGAATGCCTTCGCTACAGACATGGATTAGGAGTCTCTGGACACAGGGATATTTGTCCCTATGGAAAGTCACCTGTTTCCACCCGTCCCCCTCTTCCGCATTCCCGCTCCTCCCTCCCTCATCCCTCATCCTCAGCGTCTCAAAACCCAGCAGCGAGGAGATGGTCGGGAATTAAAGCCGAAGTTGAACAATTAACTGCTTAGTGCTACGGCCCAAGGACAAAAAAAGAGGCTGGTTCTTGAAATCTCACAATCGCTTTATGTTACGTTATGACGTGATGATTGACGTTATTCACCTCCCAATCATTCCTTTATAAAATGAACTAATGGATACCTCATTAGTGCATGTATTTATACGATCTTGGCTATTCAATTATAACTTCTTTACAATTAGCAGCTGTTGAGTATTTCACTCGTTCTTGCTGTAAGAGGTAATTAGGTAGAACATTTGTTGAATATTGGTTGGCGTGTTCGACCTGAAATGAGGCGTTTCCGCAGCCTGGCTGGCGACAATGTCTCACACCATCTAGAATGTGCTCTATCTCACCAAACGTCTCCAACAGCAGCGGCGGCATCAACGTCTCCCCTGGATTCCATTGAAGAAAAACAAACAGACGATGATCACTAGCAATATTCCTGCAGCCCGTTGCAGAACAAAGAAGCTGAGAGAACTTCGAAGTGGCAGCTAAATCTCAAGGGAGACGGGCAAGAGAACCAATTATTGCCGCTTTGTCGTGCGCGGCAGTGGACGCGACGTTTTCTTGATTTACACTACCTTTTCGATTGGACCATCGAATATTCATGCGATATCACAAGGACATGCGTAGATATTAATATAATATATTTTGTTCATTACTAATAAGTTGAATCTATTCCCGACTAATTCCGCTTGAAATCCTCGTCATTCGCCGTCATTTCGCATCACACGCGACGCCCACTGGCGCGGCGAATTACGATTCTCTTGCCACATAGCAGTTTATTGAAGCCTGTAGGGGTATTGCGCTCGCGCGGCCAACAGCTTTTACCGGTTTCGCAGCAAAAACCGTAGAGTGGGGGGGGGGACTATAGTGCAACATAAGTCAGTGAGGGCCTCCTTTTCCGGTGGCTCCGCCTCCGAAACAACCTTCAAAGACCGCCTTTCAGTGAAAAACGAATCTGCAGGACGAAAGAGCAGGAAAATCGTCACTTGTGCGATTGTAGAGTTCTTTTGCCGAGAATCAACTATGCAGATGCCGGACGCTAGTTTGTTGAAGGGAACGGAGTCAGCGCACGAAAACAAAGGGCATCGAATGGGGTCCTGTCCAGGAAAGGCGGCATGTTTTTTTTCGGTTCTTTACTATCGAGTTACTCAGCATTTTCCGTCTGTATGCGAACCCCTAATCCACTACCTGTGATGCGACGAAATGGTCCGCTGGCTTTTGCCTTTAAAGGCAAACAACATGATTATCCGTTTCCACTTTCACTTCTCCTAAGTGAATAACGAGGCGCAGTGGGCGTCATTAGTCAAAGGTACCCGTCCGTACCCATGGCTAAAAGGTGCTGATTCCTTCCGTGCTGAAAAGGCACTACGTTGCTCAAGCCAACTTAAGGACCGCGGCATCCACGACATGGGGAACGTACGGTAGATCTGCCGGGAGGGACGAGACATGGCGTGGGCTGGTCAATAAAGAACGAAGCCAATTGGCAACATTAGTTGACCTGCCCTTACATTTGTGCTTCGCTCTCGGAGCGCGAGTGTATCCTGAGTTGGAAATTCATGACAAGTTATTCATTGTAGATGAAACTGCAACGTAACAAATCACATTCCCGTAGTTACGGCGGGGAATCCATTCGCTGGCCCCAGAGGATTATTTAGTTTATGTTGAGTCCATACTCTATAGATCCATCATTCTACTTCGCTGCGATTCTGAATGAAAAGCGAGTGCTTGGCGCACTTTGCGCTTAGAGTAGATTTTGCTTAGGCCGCCCTCAAAGCTTCAATTTCTATCTCAAGTGGTAGGAAGTGTATTATTGGAAGTTTTTCAGAACCTTTGAAAAGGAGTAAAGGGTGCTTATTGGAGGACTCCCCCACTGCAGCTGGTGCACACTTTCAGCGCAAAATCCGCGAAGGGCTAATTTTTGCCCTAATAAACCTCAAACAAAGGTGTGGTGCTCATTATAAAGAGAAAGTCTGGTCCCCAAAACGATGCCCGTTCCCGCTCTACCCTACCTCAACAGTAGTTGTTTTTAATAAAAGACGAAAAACTCGCTGGCTTCAGCATATTTCGCATGGAGCCTTCACAGAAACTACGAATCCTGTACACCGCTTGGCAAAAGATCAATGCAGATGAGGTTATGTTTTCTCAAGAATGACGAACTTTATTAAGCGTTCAGTGGACCATGGAGATCAGGAGATTTTCCGTGATGAGTGACCCTGATGGAAGGTGCCTCATCCAGGTGGGACGAGCAAACATACAAAGTATAGGTGCGACGTGCTACATTCATTTTGCGCAGGACCAATCTTTGCTATTTCGCTTTTCCTTTAGCATTCTTCCTGCTCTCTCATTCCTTGTCTCGTTTCTCTTCGTTGCTCACTCTTTGCTGAGGAATGTTCAGAAAAACCCTTTTTAGCATCTCTGAAAAGACAAACAGTCAACAAACGACGGAAAATTATTCGCTAAACTGACAGTGTAATAGACGAGGGAACTGGAGATTTTCGTTCGACCATTACTGACTAAGGAATGGTAGTAGGATAAAGAGACCTTTGAATTGCTGATGCTGTATAGCTCATAGTTTTGGAACGGTATCCATCTTCCATATCTGTCCTACATCTACCCTTGGAGCAACGTGGGTGGTCTCTAGGATCACCCACACATTCCACACGAATCGGACTTAGGTTTGTAGTGTGTCACGGTCAGTTAACAGCTATGGGGAGGGACGGGTTCATACAGTTTTATTCGCTGCGGATGATGGGGCGTGTCAGGAGGACTGCTTTGGCCGCGGCGGCAACCCATTTTTTTTGGCGACAAGGCTGCATCATAT
>MU941133.1:0-10003 GCA_036418165.1 Cooperia oncophora
CCCATGCCGCTCGCTTCCTCCTGCTCAGCTCTGGAGCTAGGTCATTCATCATATTGATTTCACGACCTAGGTACACATAGCTAGAGCATTCAGAGATGGTCGTTCCGTTGAGCGTGAATGGGCATCAGATACCAATCCGTTTCTCATGAACATCGTCTTCGTTAGGTTCAGCCGTAGACGATTCTTCCACACGCGCAGTGTCGAATTCAGCCAGCATTCGTTCCGCTTGCTCGATGTTTGGCGTTATCAAAACGATGTCGTCAGCAAAGCGGAGATGGTGTAGTTGCCGACCGTCGATCTTCACTCCCATGTCTTCCCATTCCAGTTGACGCATGACGTTCTCGAGAGAGGCGCTGAAGAGCTTGGGCGAGATGGTGTCGCCCTGTCGGACCCCTCTCTTCACATCAATGATGATCTCCTTGTAGAATGGTGAAATCTTGGTCGTGAAGTTGCTGTAGAGCTCACGAAGAATCCTGATGTACTGAGTAGGAATACCCTGGTTGCCCAGGGCTTCGATAACCGCTTCTGTCTCAACGGAGTCGAAGGCCTTCTTCAAATCGATGAACGTGAGGCATAGCGGCATCTTGTACTCTCGCGATACTTCGATGAGCTTCGTTACCGTGTGGATGTGATCGATCGTGCTGAATCCTCTTCGAAACCCTGCTTGCTCGCATGGCTGTCCTTCGTCTAGTGTTCTGCCAATCCTATTCAGGATGACTCGTGTGAAGAGTTTGTAGACTACAGACAGCAGGCAGATTGGGCGATAATTGCCAATGTCGTACAGGTCTCCCTTCTTGTACAGCAACACAGTCTTGCTGGTTTTCCACGAGGTGGGTACCTTGCATTCCGACAGGTAGCGCGTGAAGAGTCGAGCCAGAGTTTTGACGAGAACTGGCGGAAGATTCTTCAGATGTTCGGGTCTGATCCTGTCGGACCGGGTGCCGTACGATTCTTCACCGACGAGATGGCGTGTCGGACTTCGGAAGGGAGAACTGCAGGAACGACATATCCATCCTGCTCCAAGCGGTATGGTTGCAGGTGGACGTGGCTGTCAAAGAGATCCGAGTAGAAGTCGTGGATGACCTTCTCCATTGCCCTTCTGGATGCGGTGATTGTTCCATCCGGACGTCGGAGGGCGGTCATCTTGGTCTTACAGTTGGCGAAGTCGCGGCGGGCGTTGCGTATGCTCTTCCCAGCCTCTGCGGCTTCCACCAATACTGCTGCTCTTCTCTCCTTGAGGTCTTCTTTTATCGCTCCTCTGCATAGCTTCGCAAGCTCAGACGTCAGCTGGTAATTGCCTGCGGCTCGTGCAGGCTCCACGTTGGCGAATCAGCTCGAGAGTTTCCAGAGATAGACGCTTCTTGGTAATCTTGGAACCCTCTGACTTCTTGGCGCAGTCGTGAAGATGTGCAACAAGCCGTTCGTATTCCTCGTCGATGTTGTCGATGACAGAATCCTCCCAGAGCCCAGCGAGAGAAGTGAAGTGATCCCAGTTGATGAAGGTCTTTGGGCTTCGCTTCTTGAACTTTGCGGCTCTCTCTCCTCGCATCGAAAAGGAATCTTGCGCGAAGGAGGCGATGGTCGGATCCCGTGTAGAACTTAGGGACAACAGCGACATCGATTAGGCAAAACCTTCGATTGCAGATGATGTGGTCGATCTCATTATGGAATTGTCCACCAGGAGACTCCCATGTCCAGCGTAGAGAGTAGGGCTTCTGGAACTGCGAGTTACCATGGATGGTGTGGGTCGACATGATAAACTCAGACAGCCTTTCACCCTGCTCATTCCACTCCGTTCCGTGAGTTCCGATGTGAAGTTCTTCAGCCGTTCTTCTTGGTCCGATCTTAGCGTTGAAATCACCGACGATGACCTTGAAGAAGGTATGATCTTCCTTGTAGAACTTCTCCAATTCCATATAGAACGCTTCGAGCTCATCCTCGTCGTAGCTTGATGTTGGTGCGTAGGCGACGAAGATTGTCAAAGCTGGAGTTGAACCACATCTTCTCAATCGCAAACGTCCGATTCGGGTCGTCAGACTTTCGTACGAATCGATGTTCATGGCCAAGTGCGTGTTGACGAGGACGCCCACACCGCCAACGCCTCTGCTGTCGCATGTTCCGAGGAACAGTTCTTCTCCAGTCTCGTACACGGCGTGTAGCGGGCGATGCCTCCTCGTCTCGGTCAGTCCGATGACGTCGTACTTGATCTTCCTGGCTTGCAACATCAGATCTTCGATGTGAGCTTCCGATGCAAGCGTCCGTGCGTTGAATGACAGCATTCGTCATCCTAGTCCTGGGCGACTCAAATCTCCGTTGGCCCTGTGATTTTAGCAGCCTCGTCCGAGCGGTCCCAGCCGACGTCGCCCTGTCGGTGGTTCCCTCAGCTTCAGGGGAATGAGGCCCATAGTTGTTACTGTTTTCGGCGAGAAGAAATTTGAACCACGCGTAGCTCGCCAGGCTCTGACGTGGCACCCTCCGCATTGGTACGTTTTTGGAACAGTCCAAACCGTTCACCCCCACGCCACGATGAGGCTGCGGATAGGATTTGTGGGGGGACATGTAAAAATATTTTCATCGAATTAGCCCTCAGTGTTAGGCCCAGACCTACTAGATGGAGGGTTAGTGGTTTGCGTGCAATGTCGCATCTGGATTAACTGACCTCTCACGATCAGTCCACGGGTCGCGGATTTGCAACGGCTGACTCTTCGAGTCCAATCGAGAACGCGTCTTGGTAAACCGTGCGATGAATAACAACACGAAAACAGACCAAGCTAATGCCAGCTATTTTTCATCCCTCTCTGAGCATGCAGCCTTAAATCACCTGATTCATAGCCCTTCTCTCCACCCAATTTTCTCGCCCTGCAGTAATTTTTGCGTGTAACTTTTCCACATGTCTCCAAGAGCTGGGAACCGTTGCCTGTGTAGTTGTGCGTTTTGAGTTTTGCATGTATTTTCATTTCCTCAATAGAAAAGCTCAGGTTTTTCCACTCCGGTTTAACGTTCGCGCTACCGTGACACTGTGACACACATGATGTGTCACAGTGTTCTGCTCCCTGGGCCGTTTCGTACGCCGTCTTTTTGCGTCTTAATTCACATTTACGAAACTTATCCAGAACCCCTTTTTAGCACGGAATACACATATATCATAGAAAAGTGAAATAAACAGATGAAAATGGTGATTATCGGTTTGAAAAGTAACGAAATTATGCGGGGATCCTCAAATAACGGTGGCCCCACACTGGGGTGTTAAGTCGATCCCTATGTGCTTACTATCATTTGTAACGATGACAGCCTCAAATGCCTAAGCACTGATTGTGTTGATTTGAATGCTCCCACGTACGATTTTCATTGTAAATGATTTCAGTACTATGAAATGACAATGGTCCAAAAATTCGTCGCTGATCAATACCTTTTCGAAATGCAGCATATATTTCACTTCTATTGAGAACCGTAGCGGCTTAGTGAATACGAAATGACCTGTACAGTGATGTGAGGACGCTAGCCGATGAGCAAAGCAATTGTGTTCTCTCTATCCACCCCAGGACAAAATTTTGCTATCGAGTTAAGTGTTCGGGGAGAAGGAGGCTTTTGTAGTCTTTTGTTGTCCGGGAGCCGTTCCGGGATTTGACCACCGGACTGAGCCACTTACCCTTACACCACTCTGGCACTTTCAATGCGGTTTGAAGTACTTTAATCCGTACATGGTTTATCAACAATCTTTGACAAGGGTCAGCTGACCCTGCTCTATTTTCACCTTGAACAAGCCTAGTGTTTGGACATAATTTTTGAGAGAGGAAGACCCGGCTGGCATGACGAAGGTGCCAAGCGCCGGAAAAATGCTGCAAAATGCTTGAGACCTTCGGCCTTTTTTGACTCCCTACAAGGACAGATCCTGTCGTTGGGAACAAGTTTCGCAAAACACGCTTCCCCCCCCCCCCCCCCCCCCCTTCCCCCACGATTCCTCGTCTGGTGCAACACCCCCCTTTGCCTGTTCCCAATGCTACCTGCCATCTTTCCGAGTTCTTAATTTCCAATCACGTCTTCAGAACTTTCCCCTGCAATTTTTTCTTGTTTTCCAGTTTCCCAGAAAAACTTGCGCCTTTGGGGGCGGGGGGGGGGGGAGACGCCGTCACCAAGCAACTCGAGCCGCCAACTCCCCCCTCTTAAAACGGTGAACAAATACGACACTCTATAATAGGATCCTCTCAACGTTTCTTAGAAGGTGGTCTATGAAATATTTCCCATTCACTGAAGAATTGCACACGGTTTTTTCCTCTTCCTGCTTGCCTTATAGTTGACAAAATCATGCGAGAATGACGTAAGGATGTACTATTGAACGACTGGAATGAATGGATTGTCTTTTGTCGCTTTCAGGCTCTTTTGTTACTTTCTTTCCGCCACGTGACTTCAGATCAGTCGTATACACTCCTTCATTTGTTTGCCGGACATGTGTCATAAGATGGCACTCATAGAAATGTTTTCATCTAAGATGCCCAGTTCCTTCTCCTTCGTTAAACCAGCCTAACTTTCTCGCATTTTATGCCCTAATATCACATACGAAGAGGAACCTGTGCTACCTCTATGATTCTCACATGCCCTTAATAAACGACAATAGGACATATCTCAATCGCGCACGCATGTACGAACACTCATTCGGGGATTCGTAGAAAATAAGCAAGCGCAACCAGTGCACGTCCCTATATTTATCGGGAACCCCAGCGAAGAAAGGAGTGGTTGGTTCTTCCGGGCGGGTGGAGCGGGAAGATCGCATTTCGCTCCTCGAAAAATGTTCTTGGGTTCACGGCTTATTCGGTAAATCCTGTTTTCACTGCGCTATAGAAATTGTGTGTACGATGGTCGGTCGTGTGGGGTGAGAAAGTAACGTCGCCTGAAGAACAGATAATTTTAAGAAAGGTGGGTGGTTATTTCGTAAATTGCAGTTCCATAAGACAATGCCGTGACCTGCTACCCGAAGGAGGTCTCAATTCGAACTTCGCTTTTGACTTTCCTTCTCATCTTCAGCAGTTGTAAGGTTTTAACCCCTTCCTCTCAAGGGTGATTCAATGTCTTGCGGTCTAAAAACTAATTGCGCTTTATAGCGGCTTAGAAGGCACTTTCGTGGTTTGGAGGAAGGCGTTTTGCACGTTCTGTCGAGGCCACAGATTCCGTCCTGCCTGTGTTTTAATCCTCACTCGTCTTAGGCGACTTATCAGCGTCGCAGCTGCCTTCTCATTTCCGACCCGTAAATTCCCAGTCTGTCTAATTTTGTAGTATGGAATATCTGGCGCAATTCGGCTTGGTGGGGGTTTCTTGTCGGTTCCTGTACCGGATCGCTCGCCGATGAACCTGTTTAGATTGTGCACCTCTGCAAGCTGCAATAGAGGTTCCTTTGCAGCTGACAAAGTCTTAACAGTTTGCAGCAAGGTGAGACCTGTAAGTTCCGCAGAGGAACTATTACGGAAAACTGGGGCTAGGGTATATGCTCGGTCACTCTCCTCCCCTCCTCCCCCTCTAAGCCGAACAGCGACTTAAATTCTTTGTGGTGGGAGTGCATTACGCGCTCTATGGACCAAGTGCTCAGTGCAGCACTGGCTCTCGATGATACTCCCTCCCTGTCTGGCTCCATCTGATTCTTATCAAAGACGCGTATCGAAAGAACTGGGTGATTGCGTACTAACTTTTTTACGAAATCGATTCTTTCATGGCGCTTTTCGTTGATTTCAAGGCGCTCGTTGAAAGATAAGCATAGTCGGCAGTTTGTGTCTCTGCCACGGTTCACTATTTTTTACAAGTGTTTCAACTGATTATAGATCCTTGTTAATAAGTCTGTTAGAGGGCTCACCTGTGACAATTCGAGCGTAGAGTGTTCGCTGAATTTGTTATTTTATAGTTTGTTCCAAAAAGGGGAAACCACGTCCAATCAACGGGTTTTTGCCTACATATCTACACTATCGATTCTGGTCCAGACCATTTATGAAGCTCAACCGACCTTATTTATTATTGAACAATGATTGATATTTGAATAGAAAGCAACCAGATACCTGTAGCTATGTAGGTATTTACAGAATACCAAAGATCTTGGTAAGTAAAGGATAAAGTCTTCGCCAATTCTACTTCCCCGCAGAATCGTAGTGGCTCACTGAATGCGGTGTGGTTCATACAATGACTTGGGGTCAGTTGAGGTACAAATCAGTGCTCTTACCCTCCCAGAGGAATCTGTTATCATTGCACCGTCCGCCCAGGCTTGGAGGGCTTAGTTGGCCTGGTTAGGAGGCAAGCTGGGATTTGACCCTCGGACCACGTTCGTGGTAAGCGTGCCATTTCCAATACACCAACACCTGAAAAAACTGATCCATGCCGAAAAATTCATTTTTATGTCTTTTATTCTCTATTTTCTTTGTCATGTTTGATCTGGTAATCAGCTTGAATTGGCTCTCCGAATTCTGTTTCGTTGCTGATTTTCAGTCCCAGCGGAATCGATATGTTTGCTTATTAATCATCAACAAGGTGTTCTTTGGCCGTCCACTTCCTGTTTAATGCTCACCATCCTTACTATAGCGCCTCAAACCTTACACCTCCTTATACAACTTCGAAAAAGTGCGCTATAGTAAAATATTGTTCGCCTTTTTGTTCACTTTCATTGGAAGAATATTTACAACTGCTCCCATTTTGTCGATATTTTGAGAGTCAAAACTAAATTCTCAATACAAATCGGCGGAGACCCAAAAGGCTGTAGAACCAAATCTATGGCTCAACTCATAGTTTTTTTAGCACTCAAATCCAAAACTTCAATTACTCACGCTTTCGAGAAGTTCCTTTGCCAATGAGAACGTTTCGTCCTTGAGCACTGGAACGCCAGTCTCTAACAATTTCTAGGTAATCGCCAATATAATCGGTCGTTTTCGGATTGAAGAAAACAATTTGTTACGCGCACAAAGTCTTCCCAAAAATTGTTGCCCTGCATTTTATGAACCCAAAAACGATTCGGCGCTGTGCCAAAAGACATGCAAACGATTGCGATCAGCTGGTCAGCTTGTACCTGGCATGATTCGAGTATGAAGATTAGCCTTTGAAAAGCCAGGTACTTATGTGTAGACGGCATTCGATTTCGGGAACTTAAGGGAAATTGAAAGTCTGAATCCCGAAAAGTTTCCAGGGAGTTCAACTGCCCTTCAGGAGAGTCAGAAAAGCTAAACTGCGGAAAATTTGGGATTTCGTTCTGCATTTGTAAGGTAGTGTGACTCCTTGAACGACTTTTTAATGTGTGCTTATATTTAGAAAATGTATAACCTATTCCATAAATAGAGCGCATTAGTGGTAGAGCGTTGAAGGCTCACATGAAATACTGCCGTCCTAACAGGACGCAGGCAGCTAGGAAGTTTCACAGCAGTGTCAAGTCATAGTCAGCAAGGTACCTGTGATGGGCGCAGATAGCCTGCAGTTTCCTCTTCTCTTAGTCGCAAGGCGAGGCTGGCATCAAGTGCCAACTGGCGCCGACAATTTGAAGACCGCTAAAGCCCAAGGTCAAGTGCCCGTATGAAAATCGGTTGCGGGTTTGCGTAATAAATTACATGCGACTGACTGGTGTAACCGTAAGAGACCGTAGGACGATCTGATTCAGCTTAGGCTATGTAGAGTCTCCGGATCAACATTACTGTCTTCACGGGTGTTAGCCAATGCTTTACGAGAGAACATACGATAAGGTGACCATGGATGGAGGTGGATTGAATCGAAGGGCCTAATTACAACTCAGCACGATCGCTTGTCAGCATTAATCGGCAATGTGTATGTATTTATTGGAAGGGGTAGATGCAGAAGATCGGAACTTGACCTCAGGTAGCCGGGAGTTTACCCCCTCCATCCAGCTTCGGATCGAACCAGACAAAGCCCCAGGGTCCCAGCAGATTGATTAAGCTGGAGCGCTTTAGGAAGAGCCTTTCAATAGGGGTCTGTATTTTGGAATTGCTCAGTAACGCCGGGTCATGAATAGAAACCGTTAGCAGTGTCATACGCTGAACGTTATATTTTCGCCCATTCGAAGTCTAGTACGGTCTATGAAACTTTTACGGGGGTCGACTGCATAATAAGAAAATCAACCTTCTGGCTGGTCTAAATGAGCGTTTTGGGGAAGCGGTTTGCTAAATGTTCGCTAACCCTTCCGTCTATAGCTTTCTCGTAACACGTCTTTAAAGGCAGTTGGCACGATAAATCCCCAAGACGACTAGGATCAATACTCCTGGCAGGATAGAATTCCGCGACCCTGGGCAGGCGCTGCATAGCGGTTTCCCCGAGAAGGTGTCCTCATAAGGCCTATCAGCCAGCAAACCTTACGTCCCAAAACCGCCCGCCACGCCTGCGCGCCCACGAAATGGGCGACCGTTTCTGACGCTTGTATCATTCATTGTTGGCTGAGCAACAATTAATGAAAGGCGAAGGGGTGTATGTGCAAACTGCAGTGTATACATGGCGTGTACGCATATGCAGCCGTATCTTCGGTAGCGGTGATTGGTAAGATGCGTACGGGAAACTCGTCCGAAATCGATTTACAAGTCACTGAGAACGGAGGCTTTTTCTTCGCAGGATTTTGACCGTTTCACTCCGTTCTTTCGCCATTTCCCCACTATACAGCGCCCTACTAGCATTTTAGGGCTGTGTTTTTGATTACCAATAGAACGATCATATACCCGGGCCTTTGCCCGCCGTTTTCTGTTGTTGTTTTAACCATGAGATCAAACTTCATTAGGAATTGTAGTGGAATTCAAGGACGATTTGGGCTACAATAACTTGTTGACAAACGGGTGTAACATATTTTCTTTCTCTCTCAATGTGAAGTCACAGCAAAAGCAGGCTCTTTGAATAATTGGCGGAATTCGGTAGATTTGCGCAAGAAAAACTTATTAAATCTCACTCAGCATAGGTCTGACCTCGAATGACCGCCTCAAGTCTAACTTCATAGTAAAACGGCAGGTTTTTTTGTATGTTTAAGAAATAGTTTTTGCCGCTGGAGAGCGCCTGGGTGTGTCGGGAGGAAAGGAAGAAGGAGGGGGGGGTGTGTGATGATGGCAACTCGCCAGCCACTGATGATGCAGCGCCAGCCTTTTTTCCACCATGTTTATCGTTTTAACAATTGGTGGAGAACGGTGGGCGCCGCGCCTGACCCCCCCCCCTCCACCCATCCCTGACACGTCTTAGCGCCTGCGGAGAAACCCAGTGTAGCTTCATTTAGCTCCGCTTCACATGCTAGTTTGGTATACAGCAATGCCATCAGACGACCCTGGCACTGATTTGTGGTGAGAAAGATTGTAGTGAGTTATTTTGGTAACAAAATCGATTCAGCGCTTAGGTGATTACAACATCTCGTGTCTTTTTGTTGCGGTTTCTCCTTCTATGGCACTCCTACAAACAAAAGCCCATAAAACTCTTTAGTAGTGCGTAGACCCATAGAATTCTGATTAAATGGGAATGATAAGGCTAAAAAGTGCTGGCACATTCTTCGATCAGTGCGCTATTTTCCAGTTTCGATTTTTGACTATTCTCGTGAGTCATTGTTGATTCCACCAAGATTACTCACCACATCGTGATCGATCAGTACTCTAGAGTCTTCTTGTTGGTTTTTCGCCCAGCTCTTCCTCGGTTTCTCCACTCGGGTGTTTCTCTGGTAGATAATTTGCAGTTCATACAAGAATACTTTTCTGGTAACCACGTTACCTCCTGCCATATTAATGGAAGCTCAAGGGTAGTCTTTCAGGTCGCTTACAGTCTTCCAAGGTCATTTTTACAAAACGGTTCATTGTTTGCTGTAGGAGAACCTGCACGGTCGCAAGATCTGGGTTTCGTTTTCCTTGCGTGCTTCACGGAGTGCCATAAAGAGGAACATCAGTTGGATAGTGTGAATCTCCATGGTGACAGATTTTCAATTGTCTGAACACTTCGTCCGGACGAAAAGGGTCCCACGAACAGCTGAATAACTCGTCTAGAAAATTATAATATTTCCGAAGCTGTT